>QEPC01013333.1:347162-414958 GCA_003113815.1 Sphenodon punctatus | reverse complement strand
CCCCAGGGATCGGGTCATACTTACCGGCGGCTGCGGGGACGCCGCGGCCGCTGGTGCTGGGGGGTGGGCTCGCCTCTGAGTCTTTTTTTAAACAAAAATCCAGGCTGGGCAGGGTGGGTGGGGGGTGTCCCCCCTTCCACCCGTGCAGTCTGGGAGGGGAAGGGGGAAGGAATTAATTTATTTCATTGATTTTAATGGGGACACAGCGCCCCATTGAAATCAGTGAAATAAATCCGGTACCGGTATACCGGATTTAATCCGGGAATCCGGTTTTTAGGGAACCGGGAACCGGTAAATCCGGTAGCCGGTAATGGGCCCGGGGTCCCACCTCTAATAAGTAGGCAGGGCAGGTTCAAGAAGGAGAAAACATTACTTTTATAGTGCATCTTTTCAAAATGAACCATTTATTCTACAACGTGCTTACTTTAAATTGACTTTAAAAGTATATTTTGCAGTAAAAGGGTAAAGAAAAAAAGAATCCTTTCAGTACTGCGTCTAGCATCACTGAACATGATTATATGGCTTTCCTTTTCCTGGGTAAGTCTTTTAACAATCAAGTGCTAAGTTTGGGATTATTAACTACTCTTACTGAGAGTTAGGACAAACAAGAAATGGTCTCATATTCATACTTTATCTTATGTTAGCTACAACATATTGCAATTACTCTTTCATTGTTTTGAGCAGGAGTTACTTCCCATGCTCTCAATCTTACCAGAAGTGAGTAACATCCCAATGAACTCAAACATTCATAATTTAACTCAATTTTCTCTCTCATGTGCAGACGAAGCAGCAGCAGAGCAGGCTGTTCAAGACCCACTTGCCGCTCTCCTGAACATCCCAGAGCAACGCCAGCAGAGCAGGCCACATAAACCCAGGATACCAGTCTGAGGCAGATCTAAAGTCCTTTTGCTTGGCAGACAGCCGCTGCAGTTCTGCTCTTAGCCAGCGGTTGCCCCAGGAAACACCACAGAGTTGCAGGCAGCAGCCTAGAGCATCAGGCAATCCTCCCACAACTGTATGGTGTGTGGGAGGGGTGCACCATGTGGGCTGACTATGGGCTGTGGCAGCTGCCAAGTTTGCGTAAATCCAGCCCAGGCATGGCTGGACATGGGGAACGCGGGGATGGCCACCCCTGCAGAAGGTCCAGGGGTGGCTAGCCCTAGGTCTATCTGAAAACTCCCATAGTAATATGGTACTGCAACCCATGGATCACAAGGGCCCTAAGAAAAGGTACCTACATTCACCCCACCCAGCACTTGGGCCTACCCAGTACCCACCCTCAAAGGATATTTCTTGCATCTTTCCCTAGTCTTTTTAAAAGTCCTTCTCTGCAAGGTTTTCCTTGTAATGCTTGTTTCCTTCTCCTAATATATAATACCAGCAAGAGACTCTCCTACTCTTACAACCTGCTTCCTTGTGTGTGCACATGCTCATACATGTGTTTTGCTTTACATAGCTTACTAGAGGTTGGGGTGTCTAAGGGAATGATACACCCTTTTTCTGAAACTTCAGTATAAGGTACAAAATGGAAAGGAATTTGGGAAGTGTTTTAAATTTTTACACACACTGCTCAAAATAGATTCTTATTGCTATGTAAATCCTGCTTCTGGGTACTCTGAATCTGACAAATGAGTAACAATTCTTTGGAGTACTCTCGAGAGTAACAATTCTATTGAGTTTGACTATTGCTTAGGAAGTATATTCTACATTCTCTTCTTTAATCAAATTAAGACTAGGTACTTACCATTCTAGTATAAAAGTCCTCTTTCCATCTCCATTTCTGTCCCTATATTATACTGTCCCTCTTTTTTCATTATTTTTCTTCTCTTCAGTTCTTTCTCTCTCTGGCCTATTTTTAAACTTTTCCGTCTTCAGTTTCTGTCTTTTGACTGTACTGGTGATTTTCCCTTTTGTGTCATTAGCCATCCTCCATATCAAGTGATTGAGCAGGAAAAATAAGAGGGCTGGCAAGCAGATTGCAGCAAAGGAGTGGCAGATGTATACTTAAATCAGGGGAAATAGATGAAGTGTGGATAGGTAGCTAGTTTCCCACCTCACCTTATGGAACTCAGCAACAGGATTTTATCTCTGTAAACTTGTAACTAAAATAAATATATTTTGTTTAGCTTTTACTTTTTGACTTTAATTTGAACTTACTTGGCATGTCTACTTGGGTCTCAATCCAGCAAGTGTTTATAAATATACTTAACTTTACTAATGCTAGTGGATACTGTGACACAAACAGAAAAGTCTATGGGTGTTTTCACACACGACGGGCCTGTCACAGTCTGCCGTGGGCCATGGAGGGACCCATCACTCTGGGTTGGAGCCGGCTGGGCTGCCAAAGAAGTGTGATGGTGGCCTGGCCTGGGGAAGAGGCAGGGCGACACATGGATGTGCATCTATATGACCCCACCCCACTTCGAGAGGTCCATCCCCTCCCTGACCGATGGCCATATGAGGCCTCCATGGCTGCCCAGAAGCACCACGGACCTGGACTGGGGTAAGTGTGAGTGGGCCATTAATGTGACAACCCGCTTTACCCCAGTCTGGTGTCCATTGCACAGGCCTTGGCAGTGCTGAGCCTGGACTATTCCTCAGGGATTATACCAAGGAACAGCCCAGGCTAAGCACCGCCACGGCCCAAACTACAGCCCAGGCCAACATCTGATGGCCCCTTTTATACATGACACTGGACATGGATTAATCCGTGCCTGTCAGGTGTGAAAACATCCTATGTTGGTTATCACATCAAGAAACTATAGAGCCAAAGAAATGGGGAAATGTTTCCCTCTTGTGGGCCACTTTGAAAATTAGCACTAACTCCACAAGCCGGTTAGGAGTTGAAGATAGGGCTGCGTAAGATGTGACCTCAGGATCAGAAAAAGAAAGGGAGTATCCAGATCATGGATCTATGCCATGGATTCATCTCCCAATTTCTTCTCCCCTCTGCAGAGTTCATTCTGGGGGTAGGAGATGAATCCATGGGAACATCAACAAGGTCAAGTTAAAACAAAAAACAAAAAAACAGCAATTGGGTGAATTTAGCTTGAGAGCCACAGGTTCCCCATCCCTGCTATATGTGCAGAAGTGCACAGTGGCATGAGCTAGGGTCCATAGCTGGGTTGTGGCACTCACATCAAGTCTGAGAAAAAGCCATTCAGTTCAGAGCAAGACATTCAATGTACATGAGATGCGTGTGACATTTGTAGGAGCGGTGAGCATATGCATCATTCATAGGATACCAAAAAAAAAATTCTTGGAAGACTTAGGGTGTTAGCAAAGAAGACGTAAGTCCACACCAGGTGGGTGTACATCTGCCCATTTATTAGGTGTTTGCCCCCACCGGTCACATAGCCTCTACCCACCAGACCCGCAGCCCCCCACTCATGGCAGGGTCTCGGAGAATGTGGAGCACGCTGTGCAGGTGAATATGGGCTAATGTGTACACATGTGTCTGCGTTACATCAATTAGGTTTTGTGCAGTGACTCTGCATGTACAGGTCCACCAGCACCATAGAGTCACAGGCAGAAATCCTAGAGCATCCAAAGACTGACCACTTCTTGTCCCTCTCTCCACGAAAGGTTTCTTCCCATGGGCACCAGGGCACAGACCCACCAAGCACTCTGGTGCACCTGCTGCTGCTGCACAAAATTGGTGGCGCGCAGCAGCAGCTGCCCCCCAAATACATTAGCGCTGCAGGAGCAGCACTGAAGATGTCACTGCTACTAAAGGAAGGGGTCTTTCTACACATGCGCAAAAGCACACAGCACTGAAAGCCATGGTGCACTCCTGCATCTGCTCTTCCGCTTGAGTGCACCTAGATTTGAAACAGCTGAGGCACACCTGAGGTGAGAAACTTTCCAGGCATCCTAAAACCAATCAGAGCCCTCCCAACCCCTTCTCCCTTCCTTCTTCAGAGAGGGGGTTGGGGGAGCAGAAGACACAGCAGCAGCAGCCTGCAACCAGTGTGGGCCATTTCAGAAGCTGCTGCAGCAGAGAACAGACTGGGTTTCTCTACTTTGGTGTGTCATTTCTTTTAATTTCTTATTTATTTATTTATTTATTTATTTTTATTTGCTATTTTTCATTATTTTCCCCCTTGAATTTTGTTGCTCTTCAGTACAGTACAGCCCCTTTTAATTGTTCCCCTTCTAGGGTCACATGACCTTATATTTTGTCTTGTGATAGCCCCTTTAAATTTCGTCCTTTTTGCTAAGAGATCCAATGCTTGAGAAACTTTTTGTTAAACTTTGAATATTTAAATTGTTTGGCATATATTGGCAGGCTCCTAGTGGAAAAAATTACAGACAGAATTACAGACTTCTTGTATCCAGTCTTTCTGCTGCAGCATGAACATGTCTGCTTTGCAGTTTTCACACACCCTGGTTTGGTTTTAGTATTTGTGAAAGGCGGAAACAGTGCTAGTCCTTTTGAATTTTGTCCTCCACTCTACAGCAATCTGATGCTACTGGGAATTTTGGATTTTAAGGATTTTTCATGTATTTTTATTTCTCTTGTTCACTGGTCTGGGAGCTCGTTGGAAGGATACTGAAGGTGCTATATCAGAGCTGGGGAACCTTTTCCCTCCCAGGGACCAATTGAAAAACTAGTACAAACTCGGAGAGTAACATAAAAGGTGGAAGCAGAGGTGCCTATGGAGTGCACTCAGGAAGAGGAAGGTCCAGACTCCGGATCATGAATTTATGTCCTGGCTCTGTCCCCTATCCTTGTATGCATGCCCTCATCTCTGCTACCTTATCCTGAACTCAGATTTTCAGCTCTTGCATGTAGGAAATGGACATAGGGGGGAGATCCAGAAATTGTAAAGGGGCCAAATAAAAATTTGCCATGGGCCACATTTATCTCCCTGGTCTACAGTTCCCAACCCCTACTGTAAGGAAAGGGAACCAGGGATGGGAGGGGCTGGTCTGAGGTGAGATTAGAAATGCTGATACAGCACCATGAGTGTGACTTAATAGCTAAGCTTTAGATCTACTATACTGTTTGTTAAAGCATTCTGCTCCATGCTGCCTCTTCCGGTCATGCCTCTCTCTCTCCCATCTGCAACTGCAGCTGGCGGGGGGGGCGGATGAAGGAGGGAACAGTTTGGGTTTTTTCATGCATACATTGGAAAACGCTACAGAGGAAGCTCAGCCCTCAGTATATACCAGAGAATTCACCCTACCAGGGAAAAGTCGTATTAATGTCTAGCTGTGGAGAAAGCTTTAGTGTGAGCTTCAGTCTTAGGGCGCTTTCTTACAAGACAAAACATGCACCATTTGCCTGCGGGAAAAACTCCAGGAGGCAAATGCTGAGTGGCTTTTGTCATGTGGGAAAACAAAGCCACGCAGCTTCGGCTCTGATAATGCAGAAGATGCAGAGCTTGAAAAACTGAGCTCTGCATCCTCCACATGATTGGGGCCAAAGCCTCGCAACTTTGTTTTCCCATGTCACAAAAGCTGTGCAACACTTGCCTCACAGAGTTTTTCCCGAAGGCAAATGGTGTATATTTTGTCTTGTGAGAAAGCGCCCTAAGACTGAAGCTCACAGTAAAGCTTTCTCCACAGCTAGACATTAATACGACTTTTCCCTGGTAGGGTGAATTATCTGGTATATACTGAGGGCTGAGCTTCCTCTGTAGTGTTTTCCAGTCAGGGTAGATGTAAGGGTTCTTCCCTGTGTGCCAGGGTTTCTCTCCTGAATGGATTTTGTTTAAAATAGCTATTTTTAAAAGTGAAGCAAATCACGCAGACATATAATGTCCCCTTATTTAAAATGGACTTTAAGCCTTGAGATGGCAAAAATATTTTCTAGCACCTGATCTACAGGAGAAAATGCTAGTTTTTCCTTTTTTGATCCCCCCCCCCCCCCCCCGAGCTGTGCATTATGCTCACTAATACATACCACCAGCATTGTGTAGTTTTTAATTCTGTATCCTCTGTGGGTTTTTTCATTCATTGTGTGGTCAATTCCATTGATCATGTAAGTGTGAAATTTTAATGCTAGCCCTACCTTCTGTGGGCCCCACCCACTGCCCTATGAGCCTAACAGTCTACCGGCCACTACTGCCGCTCCCGCTCTCACTGGCACTGCCAGTGGGGACTGCCCACAAGCGCATGAAATACACACGGGGTCTGCCCATTTATTAGGCTGGACACACTAAACATGCAAGTGGGGACTGCACGGATCAAACCCGAACTGCAGTAGGCTATTGTCTCATTTGCTAACACCCTTAATTAAAGCCTAGAGAAAGAGCTGAGAATAGAGGGAAAATTCTGGGACGAAAATAGACATGTGTTAAGGCAAATATGTGACTGAGTCATGTGCTAATTTCTCCAGTTGACACGTGACTGATTAAGTGATGAAGGGAACAGGAATGACTTGAGTCCTGACAAAAATGAGAGCTCAGTAATACTCAGTGAAAACTGTCCAATGCAGAGTACTTAAGGAGTTATTTCAGGAAGATTTTAAGAGATTGTTTGAAGGTTTCTATCCGATACTGAGACATCACACTGAATACTTAAATGGATAAGGATTTTTCTGCTAATATTATATGCATTTTAAAAAAATGTCTTCAATTTCAAAGTTATCAGGCTATGGAAGTTGAACAAAGACTGGGAATTTACTTGAAATTTACATTAAAATACATGTTTGGTGCCTATAATCAAGATAATTGAGCAGAAACATTCAACTGTCCTATTGTAATTCCACACTATGCTCCAGTAACTATTCAGAAAGTCAGCCTTAGAAAACTAGCCTATATACATTTTATTCAAGCATTTGAACTGAATGCAAAAATTACTACCATACCTGGCAACAAAGTGAATATTAAGCAAGGTTAGAAGGTTTTGGTAAAATGTGAAGTAACTCAGATTATAAACCCGATCCAAGCTCTGCATATGCACCACAGGCATGTACACAGACCAAAACTGCAATTGCACACACCTACAGAGTCTGTGCATGTAGGGTGCCCTGGGAAAAGTCCCCCCACCTCCTGAACCTGCCACCACTGCAGCAACCACTTCAGTCCCGCTTCTCCCTCTCCCCGTCATGGCATGATTGGGAGCCAGGGACCTTTCCCCAGGTCCCCCTGCACACACTCACTTGGTGTAAACACAGACGACAGCTCTGGAGGCAACTGCCTCAGCCTGCTTCACCCCGGAGCTGCCCAGTTGATGTGAAGGCAGCCCACCAGATGTTGAAGTGGAGCAGCCCTGCTGGAGGTGCTCTGGAACACCTCAGAGTGCTCCCAGTGGAGTGGGCTGGCCAACCTCAGGAGCAGCTCTGGGGGCGCTCACCTCTGCATCCATCTAAAAACACCCACTGTGTGAACGTGCACAATTGCAGTTAAATCGGGGTATTAGACTGCAACGTGAGCTGCCCCGAGCCACCTGATGCGGGATGGGTTGCAGGATACCAAATGTTATAAATAAATAAGTAACTTAAATTTAAATCTTTCATGTTCAATATAAATAATGACATTAACATTTATACTTCAGTTTTGCATGTCTGTTAATCATTTGCTTTCAGAAGAGATTTTAAATTGCACTCAAGGAGAGCTCTAAGAGACAGGGTTAACAACAGAGAGTCAAGGAGGCACCATACAACTTTCTACAATGAAGCTGGATGTTTCACGCCAAAGAACAGCAGCTCCAAAACCCAGTATCAGTGGAGCCTTTTCTATGCTCATTGGTGACTGGGTCCATCAGTAATGTCATTCCAAAAGGAACATGAAGCAGCCATCCATCAATTTTGATCCAAGGTTAACATACTCAGCTTCATTCAATGGGATGATTAGTGCCCTAAGCTCTTTGTGTATCTTGTCTCACTACCTGTATTGTAAAAATGAAGTGGATTTTGTATTCATGGATATTATCTACATTTTCAGATAGCTAGCCTAATACTATTCACATATCCACTTTTCCAGTTGGTCAGCTGTTCACTTATTCAGTAGTTCAGTCAATTAGTAGTTTAGCTATTCATTTACCGTGCATGTATAATAGCGCTAATACCACCAAACAACGGAGCATTGGGGCTGAAACAAGAATCAATTCGTTTGTCATGAAAATCTTGCAAGAATTGAGAATCATTACCAAGATCTTGGAACTATCTCGGTAATGGTTTGAGTTCTTGGTTGAGAATTTTTCTCAATTTACCATTTACCGTGATTTACAATTTACCATGATTTACCATGTACCACTTACTGTGTACCGTGTTTGTCCCAGTAATGCTCACGTTCAAAATGGCTACTGCAATTGTTCAATACATGCACAGCCCTCTGCCAAGATGGTGATGGCAGCATGCCACCATCTTGGAAAAGGGCAGGCATTTTACGCATGCACATTACCAGGATGACCATTGTACACGGTACATGGTAAATCACAGTAGATCAATATACGATGAATGGTAAATCACAGTAAACAGTAAATGGTAAATCAAGAAAAATTCTCTACCAAGGAAGTGTTGAGAACAAGAGATTTCCTCCATTATCGATTCTCACTAAAAATGAGTTGAGAACTGTGATTCTAGGTGAGAATTAAGGGGGAAAAAATTGAGATTGGGTTTCAGCTCTACAACTGACTCCAAATGGCTGAATGTGATATCTGACAAAGGTGGAACCAAATAGAAGTTCTTATTCACTTCAGTGGATATAGTTCAAATTGGACAAAACTGTCAGATACTGCCATCCCCACCAATATTCTTTTCAGCTTTAAGAAGCACTGGAACCCATGTTTATCCTGCCAATAGCTCCATAATTATTAGCATTTATTGGCTACAGTTGGTGGGCAAGAAATTAAATCATCTGGGTTTTTCTCCTGAGGCACTCACCTCTTTGGGGTATAAATCCACCAAGAAAGTGGTAGCCCAGAGATTGGCGGATATTGGCCGCCAGGAGCAAAGGGCTCTACTTAGTGCAAGTAGGGTTTTGGGATTTCAAAAGTGCTTGTTCTCAGAGTCCAGACAGCCGAGGAAATATTTGGATTATGGGCTTCCTATGTTAAAGAGAAGGCTCTTTTTCCTGGCCCTGGAGAATTATTTTCCTTCCTCCCTTATCACGGGGAGATATCAAGGGGTTCCACTTGCAGAGCATTACTGCTGATACCCCCTCAAGCAGGTTGAGTCTCTAACCCATATCTTTTTTGACTGCCCTTTATATGCTGACTTACGGCAGAGGTTATTGTTCCCCCTCATTAGTGGGTTCCCGGGCAGATCTGGTGAATTTTGGATGATTCACTATTTATGTGACAACTGTAAGGAGACTACATGGAGGGTGTCACATTTTTTATTTTGTGTTTCTGTTATAAAACAGCAGTAGGGGATTATAACATTGCTTGCGGTGGTTCAGTATATATGGGGTTTTAATTTTGATTATATTATATAATTTGTTTTACATTTTATGTTTTATAGTTTTACAGTTTTATTCAGGGCTTAGGTCCCTTTTATATGTATAATTGTATGCCGGATTAGGCTATTTCAATCATGTATGTTTTGTTGGTTTGGTATTGCTGTGCGTTTGCAATGACCTTTTGGCCATGCAATAAAGTGTCTTATCTATCTATCTATCTATCTATCTATCTATCTATCTATCTATCTATCTATCAGCATTTATGGATCTTGGTGTCATTGCCAGCAACTTTCAGAAGTTTCTAGAAGCAGTCAAAGAGCTCACTCTTCTAATCCCATGGTTGCTGCACCCAACTTGTTCTATAAGGCAAGGGTGGAGCCAGTTCACTTCGGTTCCTTCAACAATACCTTTGGCACAGAGCAGCTCATTGCCAGCAGAAAGAGATCTGAAGTAGATTTACTTTAAAAAATAAAGTTGTTAGTTTCTCTCTTCAGAGTTCACTTTTAGTTTTCCTAAAATATAGTTTATTTCCCCTAAAATATAGTTTTAGAATATTAACTCTTTTCAGATGTTTTACATTTTTCCTCAAAACAGATGTCATTCTCACTACCTTTGACATCAGTCCATATCATGAATCTTCACATACAAGATGGTCTCCAAGCTGGGGGTCAAGAAATATTCCACTTGCCCCAGGACTCTCACTACCAATTGGTTGCCAATGCAGTGCTAGCTGTATTATTTACATTCTGCGTAGCTGTCCTAAGCCAAATTTTTTTTTTTTTTTACCATTTCACTTGCAGTGGGTTGCCTGACCCCCTCGTACTTTCATTTGTTACTTCATTCTGTCATTTCGCTCTGATTATCTGGATAGATTACCAACTCAGTACAGCAAGAGACCGTATCATCCAGCTATCTTGGCTTCATTCCCTGGCCTATGATTGCCACCCACTTTGGAGACCTACTGTCGTTTCATATAGGTCACAAAGTAGAGAAAACTCTTTCTGATGCCACATTATTTATGTGAGGTGTTTTGTAAGGTTTTTTGACATCTGAACTGCTGTACTATGTGGTAACCCATTGGGACAGCATTTGAAAAGCCAGGAAAACTTTTCAACTACTCTATCAGTGAGTATATATGGCACAGCAGCTCAAACATCACATCAAACCTGCAAAAACCACCCGACAGGCTTACCACGGGGTACTTTCCATGACTGTGGGAGGGTTTTGGATGCCTGAAAGCATCCCTAGGTAGACTTTATCTCTTTGATGTCAAACGTAGGTGTGGCCCAGTGTTTTCAGTTTGATGGAGAACAAAGAATAATGGCTATTTAGAGAGAGAACCTGCTTTCATAATAATTCAGCCCAAGCTTGCATATCAAAGTCTTTCCTAGAATAAAGATATGCTTCAAATAAACATTTGAGCTTTTGAGTATTCATACAAACTGCCTATCACTAAATGCAGAATGACGTTATATTCTTTACCTATAAAAATTACAAGTATGCCTTTCTGCCTGCGCATAGTGCTGTAAAAACAAGTTATTTTACTCTCTACGATTTTAGCATCCAAAAATATCAACTTTGCTTTATAGTACAAATAAAACATCATAGTCCCTGTCCCAAAGGCCATGAAGTCTAAGTTCCTTGTCTCGTAGCTGCTTTCTCTTATACTGACCCCTTTCCCTGCCAAAATACTTTATTTACTCATGGTTCTGCATTAGCACTGGGGTTTGCCTGTGCAGAATATATAGCTAGAATGAAGTCTTCTTTCAGGTGGTACACAATATGGCCAGTCCATGTCTTGTAGACTCCCTGGGTGCAACGTGCACACGCGCAAGTGTTGTATAAGTGCTGCACATGGGCTGCACGAGCCTCGAATACCTCATGTGCAGCCCATATGTATGCTGCATGTGACGAGCACACACTGCGCACAAGGTGCACAAAGCCTGCACAATTTGTGTGCAACACTTGCATGCACAAGACATGGATTGGCCCCAATGACAATAGGCCAACGTGCAAATAGAGTTGCCATCTATGTATATTTTTCCAGGCCAGTTATGAAACATACATGTTGCAGGGCCTGCATTGGTGCCATAGGTGCCAATGCAGCTATGGCACCAATGTCATAGGGTCATTATACCTAAACAGTATAGACCCTGTGTAGCAGGGTAAAGTGATGACAGGGTCCAGGCCCCAAAGCCATGCTCTGTGCGGAATCTCCAGCTCAAATCTATTTATCTCATACCCAGATACAGCTTCATATCAGTTCAGTTTAATTTATTGTACTTAGCACAACGCCATCGTAAGAACAGATTACAGGTAATTTACAATATATAAGAATAAAATCAAAATTAGCATACAGACATGTAATTGAATGTATCCAAAACTAAAATAAATAATACTACTAAATATAATCTGCTTTAAAAATCCACCAGTCCAAACTGGTGGTTTCAAACCTACCGTATAATCTCTCTTCATATCAATAATTAAGTCTGCAAAATAATTATAAAAGTATGTCCCAGATATCTACAGTACGGGACCACTTTCATTACATAGTCTTCCCCTGATATTTCATTAGACAGCATAACCATAATTCGTACTACTCTACTGATGTTGTTAGATCCAAGCCTGCATCGATTGGTTTAAAATCCAAAAATCTCTCTCTTATAGCAAATGCAGCCTTAAGAAATCCAGCCATGACCCTAGTCACCTTTATGTTTGAGTCCTCAAGAAGTATGCACACTAACGCATGATTTGTATTTGACGAAAATCAAATCAGATGAAAAATCAAATAGTGGGCACGAGGTTTGTCATACAGTTTGCATTCTAGTAAGATGTGTTCTACAGTTTCTGACACCAACGCATCAAAAGGACATAGTCATTGGGCATATGCCATTTTTAGTATCCTACCATCCAAGATCTTAGAGGGCAAAGAGTTCAAACGGGCACAAAAAATAAATATCTTGACCTGAAAATCTGGATTTACATTAAATATGAGGCCATCTGATCTGGAGGTGGGATAAGTGACAAATACTCCCTTAGGAACAGGGTTTCCCTAATACGTGCAACCGCATTTTGCCTTTCTAAGTCCCATAATGGTTGGAATAACTCAGCTCTAACCTGAAGCCTACCCTTTGCCAGAAGACTTTCCTTACAGTAACCCACCCTGGCCAAGTAAGTTGTCATTTCTTTGTCCCATGAGCTTACAAAAGAATCCTTCAGTATAAGTCCTATCAGAGAGTTTGGCAGATAATAATCTTAAGCCATAAATCTATTGCTTCTCTTCTTGCCATCATCTCCCAGCTGAATTGGCCAGTCTCCAATCTGAGTGCCTCGGTGGGTATACCATGAGGAGTTCTTAACAAAAGGGAGAATAATTTGCTTTGAGGCAGATTAAAACCTCTGGGAGGTGGATTTGCCCACAGTCCAGCACCATATAAAAACTTGGCCCTTATTTTAGAATTATATGCTCTAATGGCCCATTTCAAATAATTCTTCCCTAGGTGTCCAAATAACATGGCTATAGCTAGGGGGGCTCCCCCAATATCTTGTTTGGGCTGCTGGTAATGTTTAGACCACCGCAAATTGTATTGGAAGTTTATACTCAAATATTTAAAAACATTTACTTGTTGCATCAATTTGCCCTCTATAGACCATGTATATGTTTTCCTTTCATTGGAGAAGACCATAATTTTCAATTTCCCATAATTGATTTCCAGTTAATTTTGGTTTCCCATAATTGATTTCCAGTTTTTTACTTAGAAAAAATTGTTAGCTGAAGTTTAAGGCCGACTTGCGTCTGGGACATAATTGCCAGATCATCAGCGTATAACAAGCAGCCCACAGGCCTTGCTGCCAATTTGGGAGGATGTAGTATAGAGTCTGCCAATAATGGGACCACATTGTTAATACATATATTAAAGAGTGACGGGGCTAGCAGAATGCCGTGTCTAACTCCCTTATGGAGCGGTACTTCATTTGAAAGATGACCCTGAGGGTCCAGTCGAATCACCATCCTTGCATGACGATGCATAACCTGGGTTAGGAAAAGCAATCATGGATCTATGGCCAAGGCCGTACGCTTTTCCCATAATATCTCCCTGTTTATAGAGTCAAACGTGGCACAGAGATCCATAAAAGCCACAAAGAATCTGCCATTTTTACTATTGTACTTACTTGCAAGATGGTATAGTATTGCACATTGCTCTATGGTAGATTTGGCTTTCTGGAACCCGGCCTGTAACCAACCATAAGGTAACCAACCATAAGGTAAGTCTTGAGCGCAAAGTTTTGGCATAAAGTTTGCTGATTACCCTTAAAAGGCTAATTGGTTGATAATTTGAGGGATCAGCACGCTGCTCTTTTTTGAAAATTGGAGTAACCACTGCCTGGCCTCATCCCTTCGGAAAAATCCCAGTGGCATTGACTATAGTAAACAAGGCCGCTAAATAAGGAACCCACCAATCCTTAAACTGTTTTATAAAGTCAATTCTAATATTATCCGCGCCCGGGGCCTTATTATTGTGGGCAGAGTCTATAGCTTCCATAATTTCCCCCTGAGTAATTGGAGGCCACGGATTTAGGTCCTCAATTAAAGATACTTCAGAGGGAATACCGGTTTGTTCAGCAGCAAATCAACCCTTGAACTACGTCTCCCAAGTCTGAGCTGGAATTGGGAAAAAACTAACCGTTACACCTTGTTTAAGTGTGCCGTTTACTATTTGCCAAATAAGTCTTGAATCATTGTCTTTTCCGGCAGTATACAGAGCATGCCAAACCTGAGTAATATAGTCTGCCTTCTTATTTTTAATTAAGAGTCGGTATTGTTTTTTAAATGCAAAATACTGGAGTGGAAGTTTATCTATCTGATTATTGCAATACGTATGATAAATAGATATGAAGGCTTGTCTGGCCAAGCGACATTTTCTGTCAAACCAAGGTTTGTTTGAGGTATAGTGAGTGCAAGGTGCCCTTGCTTCCTTAGTTAAATATGGAAACAATGTCTGGACCAAGATTTCATAATCATCAATCGCCGCTTGGCCCGATAATTCTACCATAGTTCTAGCTCTTATTAGTTGGATGGGTTCGGTTTCCAGGCAGGCTGCCAATTGCGGTATTAGTTGTGAATCCCATTTTTTAGGTAGATATCAATCCAGCTCAATAGAGTGAATGCAGGGTAGAGGGAGAACCCTCGTTTTTACTATTATCTTGCTTATCCACCAGGCCAGTTCCACTGGGAGATGGTCATTATGGTGGGCTTTCCTAATATTAAAATCTTCCACATATGGAAGGACAAGTGTGTTGAGTATAAAATAGTCAACTACACTACTTCCTTGAGTGCCAAGGAATGTAAATTCACCCGGGTTATTCGTGGCACGAGCCCCATTAAGTATGGGCAAATTTAGGGAGGCCACCAGGTCTACTAGTTTAATACCTGAATTATTTATCGTGTTGTCCTTTGAAATCCTATCTTGAAAGCCCTCAAGGGCAGGAATAACAAAAGGGCCATCAGAGGAGAGTTAATTAGCTATAGCGATGTTATCCCTCCCTATTCTAGCATTATAATCCCCTCCTATAATAATCATTTATTCAGTAAACGCCGAAGATAACTTTTCTAAATAGGTTTGAAGACGATTACATAAGTTTCCATCATAGGAAATAGCGTTCAAATGTGGAACATAAATGGAAAGAATAATCAGCTGTACAAATCCTAATTCCAGTATTATCCCACATGCTATAGGTGGAAGATACAATTCTTTCACTAATTTATAGTTTAAAAAAGTAGCAACAAGGCAGGTAATTCCTCCACTAGGTCTCCCCCTTCTGCTATTAGATACTGCCTGTATTGAGTAAGAATTGTAGCCTTCCGCCATAATCTGGGACATAGACCAGGTTTCCTGCAATAATTCTTTGTCAAAGCCCTTGATGTGTGGTCATCCTTATGTCCCCGCCAACCTGCAATATTCCATGAGCAGATCGAGAGGGGTCTCAAACTGGGAAATTGACATAGTCATGCAGGTAAAGATTGGTGATCAGGCACTCGTGAGACCTTTCTAATAGGGCTTGCTCCCACCTGTATTAATCTTCCAATAGAATATGGAGTTAGAGGGTGATCATCGAGAATTCCAGCATCACTTTGAATAGGGGAGACCAATGGGCCTGATGTAATAGTACCCCAGGATTGATTTGCCTCTTGCGAGTTTGAAGGCATATCGTAGTCTCCAGCTGAGAGGAATTGAAACAAGATCCAGAGTCTTGTACCACATCCTCTGCTAGAGGCTTCTCATATACGGGGAATTCGGAATCCCACTCATGGGTTTCCGATTCTGTAGAATCTGAGCGCCCTGTCCTGTCTAATACAAGCCAGCCCTGCATATTGAGTTGGAGATCTACCCAGTCTAAAAAGGGATCCTTAACTCTATTGAGAAGAAATCCCTGCTTAAAGGCAATGGCTCTAGACAGGGTATTTTCAACTCGTTGCAAATATATGTCTGTCCATTTAAGTCGGGCCCTGTGTTTCCAAAGCCTAACCCGCAAATTGCCTGAATTAAGCAGAAGCTCCCAATGTCTGAAATGCCCCCTATCTAGTAGCTCGGTTACCCCTATAACCTCAGAGATTGATATATCTATCTCCATCTTAACTTGGAGATATTCTATAAACTCCCAAACATCCAGATCACCCTCTTTAAGGAACTTAAATTGCCTCTTTTGGCTAAGATGACACAAAATAGCTGGTGCCCATTTCTCCTTTGTGCCTTGTGGCCACACCTTAGGGGATAATAATTTCTGTGCCTGGGTTCCTTCTGTGTTGATACTTGAGGTATGAGTAGGAGGTGGTACTACTTCTATATCCTCGGGGGTACCTATTACCTGCAAATTTAGAGTATCTGTAATGAGGGGAGCTCGATTAAGTCTACTGTTGGCATGGGTCTGCTTAGCTTCCTCCTGTCCCCTGGGTATACTCCCTGCGGTATTCATGGTGCCAGATCTCCCCCCAACGTTTAAGGTTTGGGTGGCCACTTCTCTTTTCTCCAAGATGTTTGCATCCCTTAAATTAATTTTTTCTGTCCATTTGGTAAATTCCAACCATAGGCCACCGACTAAAACTTTCATTGAGAACAGCAAATCATTTGATTGATTTATCTTGTCCTCCAACTCTTTAAATCTCATGTCTGTATCTATGTCTAGTCGAACATTCAAATCGTCAAATTTCTGATTCAAGGTCTTAAGATGCTACTCTAGACCAGAGGGAATAGATACATCTGACAAAGCAGGTGGTTCTAGATGAACAGAAGAGAAAAATAAGGGAGTCTGCATAGCCTCACTCCTTTCAAGTCTCTTTGGCACCTTAGTTTCTACATGGGGGGGGGGGGACACATGTCAGCTTTGGTTGAGTAAGGGAGGAGACTTTTGGTGGAATACAGTCTCTCTCTGCCTGCTCAATTTCCTTCGCCAATGATAGTGGTGTGGAATTACACAGGGTCCGAGATCTAAGTTCCATAGTTCTCCTAGACAGGACTATCTACACTTAGAGTGATAGAAATTCTGATATTAAACAGAAGGGGATTGTGTGAGAACTCCCCCTGCACTGGAGGTAAATACGTTCCTTTATAAACAGTCAAAAGAATGAATAGCGCATTGATTAAGGTATATCACACTTCTACTTAAGCAATGGAAAGCTAAAATTGACAACAATCTAAAAGAAAATTTCCAGTCCCATCGCCACAGCAAAAAACTCCCTTGGCAGATGAATAAACTCAGGTATTTGAACAAAGTTCTGCTATTCAGGCTGCATCATGAACTGAGTCCTGTCTATAATTGCATGTAGCATTTGGAGAGCAATCCAAGGGGCATGTTAGGCTTGCGCCTGCAGGTTCACACCCTTCTGCTACGGGTCCTTTTCTCCCGCTCTCCTCTACTCCACGCCGAGACCCCCTTGTTGAATCAGGCTCTACTCCACGCTCACACGCTTCTGCTACGGCTCCTTTTCTCCCCACAAGTCTCGAGGCTCCTCCCCCGGTTCGCCAGGTCCCAGGGCTGCCGCGCTACAGGTGAGTCAGTTAATGAGGCTATGGCTCTGCAAAGTGTCCCGCTCTCCTCTACTCCACGCCGAGACCCCCTTGTTGAATCAAACTCTGTAGGTTTCCATCTTTTTTAAGGCAACCCCTAAGATATCATCTCGCCGACTCTCTGGGCTGCCCTCTCCTCCGCCTAGACAGGGGTGCTCCTAGGAAGCAAGCGAGACTCAACCCTTTCCCCCTATGGGCACAAAGTTGGTGCCTCGCCCAGATCAGTGGCATGCAGGCGAGGCCAGCAGCAGTATCCCCATGTAGGCAGGCTGGGGCGCGCTTCTAGCCCCCACCATCACTGAATGAGCAGTTTTGATGGATGTGGCAGGCAAATGTGGATTGCTTGAGGAGCCCTCAGCCTAACCTGGTCACCCCTCCCCCACAGACTCTTTTATGGCCGCTACTACGGAACCCTCCAGTCACAGAGCAAGCGCGCACTCCCGCTAGCCGCCTTGTAACAAACACAATGGCTCCCAAAGCTCACAGCTTCATATACAACGTCCATATCCCTCTGTAGACCCAGAGCACTCACAGCTCCATCGGCCAGGCACAGTCCCTCCTTTAGCTCAAGCACCACTCTCTGAGCTGGGTTCTCCTGGAGGCAGAGTTCATGCAGCCCCTGTCTGCGTTCCCCAAGTCAATTCCTCTCAGTTCTCTATTGAGCTACAATTATGCTGTGTTTTCCCTGGTCACAAACCCCTAACTGAGCGCTCACCTCTGCGTCTACTGAGCTCTGGCTGGCTCCAGCCATGCCCAGCTCTGCTGGCCCCACTCAGGCTCTCGCTCCACTCTCAGATGAACCTCCTTAAAGGGCCAGAGGCATGGCAGGCACTCTGTTCTGCTACACCCTGGCTATATTTGAGATCCACTCCTGAAGCCTCACACCTATGGTTATCTACACTCAGAAATCACTGACTGTTCAGGGATCCTGTCATCATGCCTTAAGTCGGTGAGTGATTGAGCCTTTACTGTGACAGGCTCCACAGAGTGGAACTTGCTCCCTCCAGATGTCAACACCTGAAGACTTATTTATGCTCCAAGTTAGAACATAAGAACATATAAGAACAAAGAAGTGCCACACTGGGTCAGACTAATGGTCCGTTGAGTCCAGCATCCTGTCTCAGACAGTGACCAATCAGTTGCTTGAAGTACCCAACAGGTCATTATTATGGGGCAATCCATTCCCTGATGTTCACTCCCAGCAGGTTAATTTAGGATCCGTTGCTGGTTCCTCTTAATGTGTTGTTCCTCCTCAGTTACCTCTGCTTTTAAATTGTTTTTATAAAGATTTATATTTTAATTTAGATTTGTTATATTTATGTTTCAATGTATGCAAATTAAACAAACTTGGGATAATTTCCTGATGGAGACAGGCCCTGGGTTTCACAAACTTGGGTAGTACAATGCACCGCTCCTACAGCTACCGACCAGTAAGCTTAAAACAAATAAAATAGTGCACCATATAAATTTTGTCTCCGGCATATGAAAGTAGTAGTCTGGGGCTTTTCTTTTTTACAATTAAAAATGTTTCTGATTTAAGTAATAATACAACAATGGCTTATCCAAAAGGGCTAATGGGTAACAGCCCCACCAATAAATCTTTCTTCATTAGCCCTTATTGAGGAGTCACTGGGTGACTTTCACCAACCCCACAGCCTCTCTTCAGGGAACAGGAGGCCTACTAGTACCATGCTGCCTGGAAGCTCCCTGGGGCTGATTCAGAGAGCTCTAAGCTGCATTGAACAGTATCTCAGCTAGACTTGCACTCAGATCCCTACAGACCCCTTTGCTGTGGCTGGAGCACAGCATAGGGCTACGTTAGGTTATCCCTTAGAAGAAGGGAATGCAGGTGTGTGTTGGGGTGTCGTGAGAAAAAAAGAGCATGCTGTGTGTTTTGGGGGAGGGTAAGTCTGTGAGGGAGAGGAGATGTACGTGACAGAATCCATTGTGTGTGTTTGTTGGAGGGGAAGTATTGGGTTGGGACAGGAGGAGGGGGCTGTATGTGAAGATGTCATGCTTGTGTATTGTGGGAAGTTTGTTTGTCTTCTCCCCTTTCTCTCCCACTGTCCCCCTCTCTGTCTCCCCCCTTTGTCTTTTAGATTGTAAGCCACAGGCAGGGACCGCATCTAATTCTATGTTCTGTACAGCACCAGGTCACACGACTGGCGCTATATAAATGTTTATAATAAAATAATAATAATAATAATAATAATTATTAATAATAATAATTAATAATTAATAAGTACATGTTGCATATGAGGGAGAGGACATGGACTATTCATGTTCATTGGGGAGCAGGTGTTGGAGTGGGAAGGGAAGGCGGTATTGTACATGATGGAGAGGAGATGGGGTGTCATGTTTGTGTGTTGTGTGGGGAGAGCATAAGGTGTGTGAGGGAGAGGAGGGGGTATTGTATGTATTTGCTGGGGATGGAAGGGGGAGCGGTTCTGTGTGTGAGAAGGAGCGAGTAGTGTGCATGTGTGTTGTGAGGGGGTGCTTTGTCTGCAGCCATTTATTTAAATGGAGCATTTCATGGCATATTTGAGCATTTATTGTGTATTGCCCTCCATGCCTAGGTTCCGATTACCCGAGCCCTGAGCTCCCACTGAATAATATTTTATTAAATAGACTGTATGTAAACCTTAGGTACAACCAATATTTCAAGACTAAATAGGCTTCCCCAAAAGGAGAAAATATTTCAGCATCCATTGGCTTGAAGGGGAGAAAATAAACCTCATTTATACTAGAGCAGGTCATTAGCAGGAAATAAAGCACCACAGTCATTAGGACAAAGCCACGTCAATCACTCAGAGAATCACTACAAATAGAGCAATCTCCAGATAAGTCAATTAAGCCCCTTGGTATTTAAAAAAGACCAAACAGAGCCATCATCTTTGAATAAAATATATAATCAATTACCTTACAGCTCAATTCTTGATCAATTAAAATAGAAGTCAGCTAGCAGGAAATATTAATGAAGACTCAAAACTGAACATCAGATTCATCAAAGGAAGGAAGAGGACAAGGGAGATTACAAATAAATGGCCTGATCTTCAAAAGAGCTCAGGTCTCATTTACTGAAGTGGCCATACTTTTCAAAAAGGGCTCAGCACCCAGCAGTTTCCATTGTTTTCAATCAAAGCATCTGGGTGGTCAGATCAGCCACTGGAGAATGCTTTAAAGCAGGAGCACATCAGCATTTGGGGGATGCCTGGCTTAGGGCTAAACAGCAAGCAGCCACGGTAGCCGTTTCCAATGGAGAGAGTTCGTCTGCAATGAGCAGCACAGTGCAACAGGGACATTCATTCTGCTACTTTTGTCTGTGATCTTCCGCAATTTCCATCGGCACTTTCTGACATGTGGTCATGGTGGGAAAGTAGCAGAACAATGTTTCTTCCAACACTTTCCAATATTATTCCAACACTTTCCACGATTATTTCCGACACTTTCCAATAATTCTGATGTCACAAAGCAAAGGCGTGGAATTAGCAAAATGTTGGTGGAAAAGCTGCAGAAAGTCACGGGCAATCCCAAAATGGCAGAATGAAATATTGGTGCAGAAAAAGGAGTTGCCACTTCAGCCCTAGTCTGGCTACCCCAATCAGTAGAGCAGGAGACTCAATCTCAGGGTTCTGGGTTTGAACCCCATGCTGGGTGGTGGGACCTCTGCTGTGAGCAAGGGGATAAGTCTTTGGCAAAAGTCACTGCTCCCAAGTCCTTTGACATTGGAACAGATATTATTTTAAGCTACTCTGTGCATTGTTTATTGTGCACTTTGGGGCAATCCTTGAAATGGGCTGTTATTTTAATTACCAGACTCTTATGTCTTCGAATAGACTGGAGAGAAACTCTCTTAGACATAATCCCGGTAACATCTGGTGTTAGGCAATGCTGTTTATTAGCCCCAATCCTTTTTAATATCTATGTAAAACACTCTGATTGATCAGGTAAGGGAGAGGACAGAATATTTGGCTTCTAAAGCGAGTGAGCTCATGGTCCTCATGTATGCTGATGACACCATCCTGTTATCTACCTCCCATTTAGGTTTGCAGCACCTCTTAGTAGATTTTGGAGATATTTGTAGAGCTGAAGAGCTTACAATCAGTTATGAGAAATCAAAGGTGATGATTTTTGCCCCTTTTTTCAAGGATTACCTCTGGTGGCTTAATAATTAACCTCCAGCAGGTTAAGTTCTTCAAATATCTGGGTATTGTTTTTTCTCCATCCGGTTCCTGGGCATCCCATGTATAGTATGCCAGGAAAATAGCTACAGCATCTATGCAGAGATTGATTCAATTTCTTAACTCCAAGGGGGGCTGTTTGATTAAGCCAGCTCAAAAGGTGTTTGAAGCAACAGCGATACCCCAAATATACACATTCTTTCATACACATTCTCCAAGCCACTAGCAAGGGTGCAGTGAGGCACAAGCCTAGTAGGATTTCTGTCACATCAAGTGCTCTGCCCACAGCAGCCCCAGGTTCTTCCCAGCGATGGGATGCTGCAGGGAGGAGAGCATTCCCATAGGCTCTGGCACTTGCCAAAGGCAGGAAGACAATGGGAAGATTAGCGGCAGATCAGGAAGTGGGTACTGACTGCTGGGAATCAGCGTTGATCGTTGTCAGGCAGAAGTACGCTTTCCATCTACCGGCAGCAGTCCTGGCTGACTGAGGAGGCTGCTGGTGGGTTGGAGGAGGGACTGTGTTCTGCTGAGAATTAGTGCAGCTGACCATAATTATGTAGTAGCCACTAGCCAGACAAGACACAGGATATTGTTCTGGGGCAAGTGCCTTGGGTTTGCAATGTACCAGACCTGTGTTTGGCTTTGATACCCATATGACTATTGTAACATGTGGAACCACTTCCAGAGAGCTGCCTGTACTTGTGTGAAGCCCACCAACAGTCCAGCTATGTGGCAGCCAATGTAGCCTGGTGAATAAGGTGCTGGACTTTGGCTGGGGAAACCAGGATTCAAATCCTCCATGAACTCACTTGTGTGGCTCTGGGCAAGTCACTCTGCCTCAGTTCCCTGTCTGTAAAATGGGAATGTATGTATGTATCCTTGTTTCTCCCTATGTTCCCCATCCTAGGGCCCATTCTAACATGCAGATATGTGTAGTTACAAAAACCAGTTCAGTAAAGAACACTTTGTCAGTGTGCTGAAAAGCTTCAATCATGCGTGGGGCACCTTTCAGACGTCATCAAAACCGCATCTAATTTGCATGTGTGCATCCTGCCACCAGTTCTTGTAAGTACACTTTTATACACTTTTGACTCCCGCCTTAGACTGTAAGCTCCTCAAGACAGGGATCACTCTCTAATTACAACTGTTCAGCATCACACTGAACATAAGTACACTGGTGCTAGATAAGCAATAAATAATACAAATACAGCTCTCAGGATCAAGGTGTGTAAACACAAACTGTTCCCAAATGACAGACAATAGTCTGTAAAGAGAATGGAGGGAAAGGTAACCAGGAATGATGAGATTTCACTATCCCTGTTTACACATACCCTGTGTGCGCCTACTGCCATTTTGCTCTGTTTATACCAACAAACACATGAATCTCTTCCTCAAAAGAGCCGCCAAGTTATAATCATTCACACTACCTAGATCACAAAATGTCTATCTAAACCCTCTACTTCATGATTTGTATTTTCAGCAGGCATTTTATGCGCAATCTACTTTTCGGAAGGAATTCCATTTACTAATTATTTTGAAATGTGTTTGAGGCAACTCTTTTATCCTCATTTTGGCACTCAAGTGCAGGAGACTTTTTTTGGTAACTTGCTGAATTCTTCTCACCTGCTATCTTCTTGTCTGCACAGGATCATAACACTGTTGGGTTTAAAAAAACAAAAAAAAAACAGAAAAAAAACATTCCATCTTCCTCTTTATATTTGACTTTTCCCTGCCATAGTTTCAAGCCCCCTCTCTTCCCTTCCAGCAAATATATCTCAACCTTATAGCTATTATTATTGCTTATCTCCTAGCAGTTACTACACCTAATTCTGGGTCCTCTCTTCACCTGCTCCCCCACCAACATTTTGCATCTTGTCACCATTTTCCATTCTGGTTAAAGTTGCCACCTTGGGTCATTTTTTACCTGACACTTCCAATTTTGGCCTACGGTAGTGTCAGGGAAAAAAACCCCACTACAACTGACAACCCTAATTCTGCTCCTCCAAGTTTAAACTCCTTACATATCCTTTGTCAACTTCTCCCACTCTTCACTTTATGCATTCTGGATGCAATACTCAATCCAATGAAGTCAATGGCTAAAATCCCATTCATATCAATGGAATCGGGACTGTGCCCTGTGTGGCTGGAAGTATCTCTTTTGCCTCATCAATCAAACACGCTCATACTCCTCCTTCCAATATGAAGTCAGTCCTTCCTTCTCACCAAAAATTTCTTGCAACTCTCCATTCCCTAATTTTTGTCCCATGTATTTTTTGGCTTATTTGTCACAGGCCCTTTAAAAAAAAAAAAATTACATCCACAACTCCAAGTTGGGACAGGAACCTGTCTCTAATTCACGGTTGCTAAATGCCAGGTACATTTCTAGCATTTAAATAAATACACGAATTTCAGCATGCTCTTTAAAATCATGAACTCTCTTAACCGCACGGCTATTCAAAGAGACACTTTATTGTGTTCAAGTGCACACCATGTTGAAACAATTTAGTCAAGCATGACAACCATTTTTTTAAAAGTATGCACAATTCTTATATAATCCCCTACCTATGTCCGAGGTACTGAAATTGTATTGAAGAGGCCAGGAAATGATAAACGATTGCACTTCACAACTGCAGCATTTTGCAGCTTGTAAGGTGAAGCAAAAGCACTAGAGACTATTTTAATGGATGTAAACAGACAGACAGCAACTCTGGATTTCCCCATGGTGCCCCCAACAGCCCCGGGTTTACCAGTCTGTCTGAAGGGTGCTTGCCAGATGTGCAACATGGATCAGGCTAGAGCTGCTCCAGGGCAGCCCAGTATAGCATGCTCCATAAGATCCAGGAGTACACCGTGCAGAGCAGGCTGGCCAAATCCAGGGCAACAGCCAAATGCGGCCTTGTTGCCTGTATGTTGGGGGGACCCACAGAGCACTTCCATGCCCATCCGTTTACCTGTTGCTGTGTTCAGTATCACAGAGTTGTGGACAGCTTCCTAGGGCTTTCGTAGGATTATTTAGTGCTAAGTACAGAATACCAAATTGCTGAATAAACAAACACGAAGTACCAAATAAACAACATTTGTAATTTTGTGTAAAAATCTTTGGCAAGCAGAAGTACTGTCTACTGGAAGCAGTCCTGGCTGACTGAGGAGGCAACCCATGGCTCTTTGGTAGGAGTGGGGGAGCAGCACGGGTGAATCGCAGCAAGGGGACACCACCGGTCCATATGATGTGGGCCCAAGAGGAGTTGATAAGTGGCAGCCATGGGGCAGTCAAGGGGGTGGGCCTATGGAGCAACTCCAGCAGGCAAAAGATCCCTATCTGTCCAAAAACACCCCATGGGAGAAGCAGATCCAGACCGTGTATTTCTCTTGGAATCGGGGTTGCAAATTATAAGGACAACACAGACATTTTGTTCAGTGTAGTTTATGGCTATATTACCAGGGGCCGTTGGGGTGGCAAAGATGGGCTGAAGGGCCCGCCAGGATTCCTTTCAAGAGGAAAACCATCTGAGCAGGAAGAATTTTTCTTCTGCTCCTACTGGAGAGGGTCCCCCACCTAAACCCGCATGCCAGCAGGGAGGCTGGGCAGATGATGCTGTCATGGCACCTTCCAAGGAGCAACGGCCATTTCTAAGCCTCAACTTTCAAAGGCCCTTAACTGAGCATCAGTTGCCATTGTGGCTTGGCTCTGGAGAAGGAAGAGAAAGGGGCAGGAATTATCACCTGGTTAATCAGAGATGAATTTTCCTCCACTCAGTCTCTTCCCCTTCCCATCGAGCCTGGAAGGGATGGGGAGCAGGAGTGGGTGGGATGAAGTTCAAATATCGGCTCAGGCTTAACTGGCTATGTGCAGCTACTACTAGTGCATCTGCATTGCTGGTGCCACCACCTCCATCTCTAGCTGGGCAGGTAGTCTGAGGGTTCCCGCTGATGTCGCCACCACCTGAGAGTCCCCGCTGCTGTCACCACCACCAACAAGCTGGACCCCCATTCCAGCATTGGCAGCTGGGAGCCAGTTAGGCTTGCCCCACAGGAGAGGGAAGGAGCCCCTCGGGACAGCTGCCCCCCTCCACAGTAGGAGGGGTGGGGATAAGGTAGGGGGCTCCTCCCCTTCCTTAGGAGACTTCCGGTGGGTGAGTGTTAAGAGGCGGGGTGGACTGGCATCGCCACAGGCGATGCCAGTCCACCCCGCCAATGGCCCTTGGGTGTGGCCCTTAGGTGAGGGCCAGGGGAGGCAGGGCACAGGCTTTAAAATATTTGGCTAGGGTATATATTAGGGTGGGTGGTCAGGGGAGGATGACATAGTCCCCCCCGGGAGGGGACTGGGTTGGGAAAGAGTGGATGCAGCCCCCTGGTGGGAGCAGGGGGTCTGGGCCAATGTGGGTAGGGGCGTTTGGTCGCCCAGTGAAAGAGGGTGATGCGGGGGAAGTGTAATGGGGGGAGGGTGTTTCTTCAGGGGTCCGGCGGAACCATCACTGGGGAAGGTAGACAGGGAAGGGGGATGGGGGTGCATCCACAGACATTGGGGTCATGATGGGCCAGGGAAATTATTAGGGATGTGCGAACAGAATGGGGTTCGGATGTTTGGCCATTCAGTTGTTTGGTTCAAAAACTGAGTTCGGGTTTGTTCAGTCGGTTAAGCGGAGTTCAGTCCAGCCATGAGGCTTGGGGTGCTCCAGGGACCCTCAGGGGTGCCCATGGTGGCATGGCAGGCCGTCAAAGACACAGCAGCAGCAGAGACTGGGAAGGCTTGGTGCTTGGCACCCTGAGTTCTCTGAGGAGGCAGGCTTGGCGCTTGGCCCCTGGGGGTGCCCATGGCAAAATGGCAGGTCATCAGAGACCGAGCAGTAGCAGCAGCAGAGACAGGGAAGGCTTGGCGCTTGGCACCCCGGGTTGCCTGGGCATTGCAGGCTGGCAGCCTCCAGTTCTGTTTGCTCTGTGCTGGTCGGGTTCTCCATTTCTGTCACCATCATGGCAGGTAGTGGCTGGCTGACCATGTGAATCACCACCAGGCAAGGCTACTTGACTAATTTGCAGAAGAGTTGGTTGAGATATGGTGAGTAGGATGCCAGCCTACAATGCCCGGCCACATATTGGGAGGGAGGAGGCTGTAGGAGGCAGGATGTGGAGCAACCCAAAAGACTGACATGACAGACACATTCACTGGCCAATTACTGCATGCTTCCAGCTTTACAGGACAAATCGGTAGTGGTTTTGAGGCGGGCATAGGGGGCGGCCCTCAGGCGGGCATTGAAGGGACATAACTGGGACTTTGGGGATAGCATCCCAAAAATCAGGAGACACAGTTTACACATCCAGGCTGGCCAATCACAGTCACATCCTGCAGCACTGTAACAGAGGATATAAGAGAATCTCTATTGGCTCTTTCCTAAACAGATGCTTCTGAGTTCCCAGTAACAAGTGGGGGAGAGATATTGGGATGGTCACAGCACAGAATGAGGATATTTGGTTGACATTTCTGCTGGGCTAGCCAATTGGCATCACAAACTGATCTTATACCACAGTGACACGTAAGAGAATCCCTGGCATAGGCTCCTTCTCTGCATTTGCTGTGCAGGAATATAAAATTGGGACCCTTTAGCACATCTTTCTGATATTTGGCAGAGATTATTGTGAAAGTGTGATATACAGCCCTGCCAAAGTTCATGTACACTGGTTGGACTACAAAGATGTTACAGTCAGATCTACATTTTTAAGTTAATTGCTCCCTGATCGAGCGGGGGAGGAATCTGGCATTGCAGAGTGGTTGGCATGGGTGGAGCAGTGGCAGCGACCTGGCCAGGGTTTGGTGGCTGGAACCCTCACTCAGTCGGGCATTGCAAGCTTGGCTCATATTCAACAGAAGTAAAGAAGCTCTACTGCCAATTGGTCAAGCCTTTCCCAGTGGTGAATCACATGGACACCCAGTAGCAGACATTGGATTGCCAGGGCGCAGAACCCGTGGCACAGCAGAGGCAGCATTGGCAACAGCAGACATTGGATTTGCCAGGGCGCAGAACCCATGGCACAGCAGAGGCAGCATTGGCAGCATCAGACATTGGATTTGCCAGGGCACAGAATGCGTGGCACAGCAGAGACGGCAGCAGCAGGATTTGCCTGTGCGCGCAGCACCCATGGCACCAGGATGGTAGGATTTGCCAGGGAAGAGCTCCCATACAGCAGCAGATGGCAGCAGCAGGATTACTTGGGCACATTTGGATTTACCAGAGCAGAGCACCCATGGACCAGCAGACAGCAGCAGCGGGATTACCAGGCCAGTGGGGCACATCACCCAGGGTTGTCAGGGAAGGCAGACAGTCACCTTGGCATGAGAGGCAGGCAGGCTGGAGCAGGTTTCGAGCTTTGCCCACAGGGCAGACAGACAGGCAGTGTGGCATGAGCAGAAGGCAGGCAGACTGAGGCAGGCTTTGATCTAGGCCACCTGGGTGGGCGGGAGGGCAGACAGGCAGCATGACATGAGCAGAAAGCAGGCAGACTGAGCTAGGCTTTGATCTAGGCCACCTGGATGGGCATACAGGCAGTGTGGCTTGAGAGGCAGTAGGGAAGGCAGGCTGGGACCTTGGCAGGGCACTCAGAGAGGCTGGCAAAGACTGTGCAATGTCATTTTTGTTATTGTCATTATCGATACCGATACCAATTTAAAAGATTTTATTTTTGTTATCGTTATTGATATTGTTTGGTCTTGTGATCTCACAAGACCAAAAACCAGAAACAGTATTTTGATCGTGTGTGTTCTCGTGTGTGGTGGAGTGGTGTCTGTGTCTGGCTTGTGCAAAGTGAAGTATAAAAAATTGGTTGTGAGCTTGTGTGTGTGTGTGTGTGTNGTGTGTGTGTGTGTGTGTGTGTGTGTGTGTGTGTGTGTGTGTGTGAGAGAGAGAGAGAGAGAGAGAGAGAGAGAGAGAGAGAGAGAGAGAGAGATTTGGTTGAGATGGAAAGTGAAGGAAGAAGTGGTGTTGGTGGGGGAAAAAGAAAAATGAGGCTGAGGATGGTCAAGGTGGAGGAGGAAGAAGTGGAGGCCCAGCCTGCACCATCTAGTGAGGTGGTGGAGGTCAGCTCCTCACCAGAGGAGGCAGAGGTGCACTGCTACCAGGTTTGTAAAATTTATTTTTGTTTATTGTTCCATATAACTTTCGCTGTTCACAGGAGGGGAGGGGTATAAATATATTCAAATAAAATAAATTAATTAAATAAACTTTGAGGACAAGAAGAATACTATCCTTTACAGCGAGCTCACTGGCGTGCGGGTGGGTGGTGGGCAGTCAGGCACAAACAGTGGGCAGCACGGGGTGGCAGCGGATGGGCAGCATTTGAACATGTCTTATTTCTGGGTCTGCTGGGGGGGGGCCTCTTCCAGCAGTCATGAATGAGCCGCAGCACCCACTCAGACACGTGCCAGCCAGGGTCTCAACTTGCCAACCCTAGTACCCCAAGAAGGGCAGGATTTGCACGCGTCTTATTTCTGGGTCTGCCACAGAGAGAGGGGGGGCGTGCTATTCCAGCAGCAGCAGCCAGAGTCTCAACTTGCAGACACTACAGCACCACAGGTTGTGGTGGTGTACGTGGGTGAAAGGGAAAGAGGCGCGTAGGCAGCACTGCAGCACCATCCATCCATTTGGTGTGGGAGAATGGGTATTGGTCTGGGAAGTACTAGAGGCATCACCATGAATGCATGATATTATGTAGGGGTTTTTGTGTTCCTGTTTCAGAGAGGGTGATGATGAGGACCCTGCTACTTCTGACACATCAACGCAGACCTCTCAGGGCCAAACCAGGCCAATGAGGTCTGCGGTATGGAAATATTTCCATACCCCCAAAGGCGGATTCGCAGAATGCAAAGTAAGGCCTGGGGACTGGAACAACAGGGAATGGATTGCCCTGTGACCTGTTATGAACTCCCCCGCAGAGAGAGAGATTGACCAGTCACCCACATGTGGAGACAGAATGCAGGCAGGGCTTGATAGACCATTGGTCTGACACAGTATGGCACTTCTTATGTTCCTTTCTTTTTATGTTCTTTAGATCTGTGACAAAAAAATCAAGAGAGGGACGCAGGGGACCACCTCGGGGCTGATTGCCCATGTGAGGACTGTCCACCTCATAGAGGTTGTGTGGGATGCTTCTCGGGATGGAAGGCGCAGGGACTCCAGGGAGGAACATCATGCTAAGAAAGGTGGGAAGGCACAGCAGAAGCACCACCATCACAGTCCTTCCCCCTCCAGCTCCATTGAGGACTCTCCAGCCCCCCATGAAGAGAACCATGAAGCAAGGGCATTTTGGGCTGAACTTGTGAGGCCTACAAAAAAATATATAGCTGGGTTCAGGGTCCATGACCATAATATGGAGGACAGGCTGGTGGAGCACTTTGAGGAGCTCCAAGAAAGGAAGCACCAGACAGAGGCATACCGCGAGTACCTCCGCAAAGAGAAGGACACCCTCGAACTGTTCCGCCAGTCCCTTCTAACATGGAAGGCATCCATGGAGGGGGCCCTGGACTTTGCCAGGCGACATGGGGTCAAGGTGGATGAGGTGCCCGCCCCTCGGTCCTGCGCACCACTGTCTTCTTTTCCCCATGTTCTGGGGAACAGGCCCACAGACCCCTAATTTATTTTATTTTCCTTTTATAGTAATGTTTGTTTTTTAAAAAGTTTTTCCAAACTTGTAATGTTCTTTAAAAAGTTTTTATAAAAGTTATATTTCTTACCAGCCGAGTTTGACCTGTCCAATCTTTTATCCCTCTGTGCTGCTTCTGGCAGGTGGCAGAATCTCATTGTATATACAGCTTGTCAGATTCCTACCTGACAGCAGCAGCACATGGAGAGTATTAGCCCCAAGATGTGCCAGCAGATAGCTACAAATATCTAGCTATAGTAACTATGTAATATCTATCTATCTATCTATCTACACAGGGATGGGGGGACACAGACAGCTCACAACAAACAACACAGGGAGGGGTACAAAATTGAAATGAAACCTAAATCAATCTAATCCTACTCTAAATAAATTCAAAAACAGGGGAAGGGAATCAGGGATGGAATATATACAGGGAGGAGGGAAGGATTCAATGGAGGGTAGGGCGAAAGAACACATGGAGGGATAAAAAATAAAAACAACACCTAAATCTATCTAATCTAATCTAAATAAATGAAACTATGGAGGTAAATGTGTGGGAATGGATGAAATAGGAGGAGGATGGCAATGGATTGGAGGGTGGGGACACAAAGTTCTGGGAAAGGAAGACTTCTTAAAACGCCTACTGACAGGATCAGTGGCTAGCTCAGAATGAATTGGAAGGGTGGAGGGCAATGACTTTTCTTACTTGCTGTGCCCACGTTACCACAAACCCCATTGGCTCTGGACAGCCTAGCCCCATGCCAATCACAGACTGCGAGGCCAGTTGTCTGAGGAAAAAAGGGATAGTGATTAGGCAGACTGGCTGCTATTCCAAGCCTCTCCACCCCTGGCGCCAGGAAGTCTGCTCCTCAGCTGCCCCTCCCTGGGCCTGTCAGTCATGTTTTTGCCACCCAAACGAGACCAAACTCATCCGAACGATGCAAAGCTTTTCGGTCATTTTTGAGTTAGGATCAAGTTCGGTTCACTCAGTTTGAGTTTGGTTCGGTCGTTCTGTTTGGTCTTCTGAATGGGCCAAGTTCAGTCCGAACACCGAATGGCATTCACACATCCGTAGCAATTATGGTCTCGCTGGGAGGCGGAGACCAACTGTGGGGAGGAGTAGATGTTTGGTTCAGATTCCCCACATAAGCGCCCAGGAAGGTGACACATGGATCAAGATTGGAGGGGCCCCTGGTGTGGAACTGGTGCTTTTGAATGCAAGGTCAGTTGTTAATAAATCAACAATGATCTGGGATTGGGAATTGATCTTGGATCAGTCAGCCAACCTCTTATGCATCACAGAGACTTGGCTGGACAATGAGTCGGGCCGATACTCGCTGACCTTGTTCCAGATGGGTACTCTGTGCAGCATCAGCCTAGATCAGAGGGGCGGGGAGGCAGTGTAACTGTTGTTTATAAGGATACTTGGTCTGTGAGGCGGTATCTGGTGCAGACCATGGGCATGGAGGAGGCCCACCTTTTGATTGATTTGGCGGGCAACAGATTGGGGCTGCTGTTGGTATACCGTGCACCTACCTGTACTGCAGCATCCCTACATGCTCTAGCGGAACTGCTATCGGAGGTGGTCTTGCGGTCCCTGAAGACTTTGGTCTTGGGGGATTTCAATAGCCACATCGATGCCAGTTTAGGGGGAGCAGAGTGTGAGTTCTTGGACACCACAACCATGAGACTGTCCCAGAGGGTTAAGGGCCCGACACATTAGGGAGGACATACCCTTGACCTGATGTTCTGCACTGGTCTTGAGGCAGGGATCTGGTGGCGGGGGATGTATTGGTCTTACCCCTGTCATGGACAGATCATTACCTCCTCCAGACGAGTCTCCTAGCACATGTCTGTCCCTGGAAAGGTGCAGGACCAGTTCGTTGGGTTCACCCCTGGAGACTTATGGAACCTGAGAGGTTCCAGAATGCTTTAGGGGAGATGCCATCCGCTCCTGATGATCGTTCACTCGATGACCTCATTACCTTCTGGAATAACTTGTTGTCTGAGGTTATCGACCGAATGGCTCCCAAGCGTCCTCTTCCAGAGAGCCGACGATGGAGGTCGCTGTGGTTTTTGGAGGACCTGCACCGGATGAAGCAGGATGAACAGCAGAGTGACAGTGGCATCGGACTTGTACTGAAGCTGACAGATTGCATCATAAAGCTAGTTTAAGCGTCTATCCTGTGGCGGTGTGGGCAGCAAAGAAGGAGTTCTTTGCTGACCTCATCACGTCTGCTAAATTACATAGAGCGGAGCTTTTCCGGGTGGTGCAGAGGCTGGTCAGTCCGGCCTCTCTCCACCTGGAACTGGAATCTTCCAGTGCCCGCTGTGACATGTTTCCTGATTTCTTCATGGATAAAATCACTCAAATTCACCACGATCTCGATGTTGCATTTACAACAGTGGAAGTATCGGAGGTACGGGAAGCCCCATTTGGTCTGTTGTGGGATCAGTTTCAGTGGGTGTCATCTGCTTATGCAGTGAATGTCCTTGGGGGTGTCCACACCACCTGTTGTGAATTAGATCCATGCCCATCCTGGATGGTGAAAGCCAGCCACGAGACGTTAGGGCTGTTGCTGGCAGGGGAGGTCAACACCTCCCTTAGGGAGGACAGGGTGCCAAGCCATCTTAAAGAGGCGGTGGTGCAGCCCTGCTCAAGAAGCCATCATTGAATGTTGACTCCCCATCCCCGGCCAGTTATTGGTCAGTCTCTAACCTTCCCTTTTTAGGGAAGGTTATTGAGTGGGTGGTGGCACGGCATCTGCAGGGACATCTGGACTGGGTCGGTTTCCTTGATCCCTTGCAGTCTGGCTTTTGTCCCGGGTTTGGAACGGAGACTGCACTTGTGGCCTTGGTCAATGACCTGCGCTGTGAATTAGATCCTCAATTTTGATCTTATTGGATCTGTCAGTGGCATTTGATACCACTGACCATGGGATGTTGGTGGCAAGGCTGCGGGACCGGGCCGGGGTCAGCAGAATTGTTCTTGAATGGTTCTGCTCATTCCTGGCAGGGAGAACAGAACACGTGGTTCTTGGGAAATGTACATCGTCTCCCTGGGATCTCGCGTTTTCTTAGGATCTCCCTGGGATCTCGCAGGGTTCTATTCTGTCTCTTCTCCTGTTCAACGTGTATATGTAACCTCTGGGTGAGGTTGTGAGACGATTCGGCGTACAATGCTATCAGTACACCAATGATACACAACTTTATCTCTCATTTTTAGGAGACCCAGGCCCGGCAGTCTCGGTGCTTACCCAATGCTTGGGAGCTGTAGGGGACTGGATGAGGGTGAACCGTCTGAGGCTGAATCCTGACAAGACAGAGGTGATGTTGGTGAGTAGGGCTGGGTGTGTGTGTGGCTCCCATCATTGGTGGGGTTTGCCCCCCTAGCCACTCAGGTCCGTAGGCTGGGGGTGCTCCTCGACCCGTAGCTCTGCCTGGATTGTCAGGTGGGGGCTGTGGCTAGAAGAGCATTTTGCCAACTACATCGGGTGTGACGGCTTCGGCCGTATGTCTCGGACTCGGATCTGGCCACCATCATCCATGCTTTCATTACCTCCTGACTGGATTACTGTAACACACTCTACGTGGGGCTACCTTTGACGATGGTCCGGAAACTACAGCTGGTGCAGAATGTGGCGGCCCACGTCCTAACGAGGACAGGTTGCCATGAGCACATTACACCAGTGCTCTAGACGCTGCACTGGCTTCCTATTGTCTTCTGGCCCAATTCAAGGTGTTGGTTATGAGACTTATAAAACCCTAAATGGTTTGGGTCCTGGTTACCTGCGAGACCGCCTCAAGCCCCTGGTCATCTCGCGGCCCCCGCGGTCACCTGGGGGTGCCCAACTTGAGGTCCCCCTTGTATACCAGGTGGCAACAGTGGGGAAGGCGTTCTCAGTGTCCGCGCCTCAGCTATGGAACTCTCTTATGTTGGAGGCCCGCCTTTCCCCAGATTTCCCCTCTTTCCATAGGTTTTGTAAGACCTGCTTGTTCCATCAGGCCTTCAAGGAGGGGGGTGGGTAGGGTTGGGGGGTGTTTGTTAGTCACTATTACAGATTTTACATTATGTGCCCTTTTTATTTATTTATTTATATATATATGATATATTGTATTTTAATGATTTTACTGTTATGTCTTCTTCTATGTTTTATGATGTACACTGTCTCGGGTTGCCAATGTGCAAGAGGGTGTGGGTTACAAATTTTCTGTAAAGTAAAGTAAAAATAAAGTAAAATTATTAAATAAATAATTTGAGGATTTCCTCACAAGTCTGTGCTGGAACTCAGGACCGATTTCATTTCTTGCCCCTGTCACAGACTCCCTAAAGGACCCTGAGCAAGTTGTTTGAGCTTCTGTGCCTCCATTTCCTCATGTAAAATTTAGATAATCTCTCTTCACACCTACCCTTTGATTGCCATGTGCCCTATTTGTGTTTGAAAGCTCTTTGGGTCAGAGACTGTCAATGAGGTTTGTACACGCTTAGCACAGTTGTGGGCCTAATGGCATTTGTGGCCTCTAATTGCCCCAGTAATAAAGATCAGAAAACAATAATTACAATCATTGCCTTTGATATTTCATATAGCATGTACTAACGTATTGGCTACCCCCAAAAACTATAGACTGATTGCCCTCCCCCCCAAGCTATTTTAAATGTAGATTGGTATCTGATGGCTAAATTGCAGAGCAACTAACTCAGTAAGTAATTCAGTAAATGAAACTGGATCTTGACACTCCATTGATTAAATAACCCCAACAAATTTAGCTGCAGTTCTGAACAAAGAACCGAAAGAAAAACTTGCAGTTTTTCAGCAATTTAATCTACTTCAGAGATTGCATGAGTGTAATGTGGCAGTTACCATGGTAACCACATCCCTCCCCCCCCTCCTCCCACACACACGGACCTCATAGTAGGCAGATGTAGAAATGATTCCTCCACTTCATTTCTGTTGCTGTGATGCTGCAGTAACTGAATCACATTCTTTTTTTTTTGTTTTAAAAAAAAAAGATACGCCTATTTTAAACATTTCAAAACAAGTTACAAATGTTTGATTCTGTCCTGTGGGGTGGGGCTTAGGCTTAGCCTTTTTTCTTAAGTTCATTAGGCTGCCACTCAGCCTGTTGGGAGGAAAAGGTTAAAAATAACAAGTCATAATTTTTTCATTTAAAGGTCAGCACAACCCAGGAACCATACCAAGTAAACGTTGGTGTAGTGGGAAGACACGACGGCTGCATTTGCACTAGTCTGTGAAAATCTCTTTCCCACATTTTTTTTTTAAAAAAAATTGTGTGAAACAGTTCACTTGCAGGATGCTGTGACTATAATGTGCATTTAACCAACTCCACAACCAAGGTTTAACCATCGTGCTTATTCCCTCATGCACATTTTTCTTTGTGTGTGATGGGATCAATCCTGCTATCAGTTTGCTTACATAGTAAAGGCCTTTTTTAAATGGACCGTGGCTGGGAGGGGTGGTTCTTGGGCACGCTGCTGAGGAGGGCAGTGGGCGGGGGGGGCAGGAGCACATGGGTGCTCACCGATCCCACCCTCCCCCCGCATCCCCACCCATGCTCCCTCATGGAGCAACCTATGTTTTTGCCTGTTGCTGCATGTGCGGCGATGGATGGAGGTGGGTGAGGATGCATGTTACGCGGGAGTGCACACGTATGCCCACTCACCCACCGCCGCTTTCAAACAAGACGCATCCATGCATGTGCACTGCATGGGCATGCATAGGTGGCTCTCATTTAAAAAGGGCCATCATTTCATGTATTTGGGGGACAACCATGCAGCAGCGTGGGGTATCTAACAGTGGCCATAGTGATACAGAGCTAATTTTCAAAGCAGGGAAGGAAACATGAGAAAAGCTAAAACCAGCAATTCCAATCTCACGATGAAAATTTAATAGACTGAAGAAAAGGCTCATGTGAATGCACCCTAAGGTCTTACGGGGTGTAGTCGTTCGTGAACAAGCAGTCAATCACCATGTGTGTAGCTAACTGGGCCCAAATGAGGCAAGTTAAGAGCCAGCTGGGACCTAGCTGATATAAGATTAAGCTAATGGCTTAGAGGCAGGACCTTGCCTCAGAAGGTAGCAAAAGAGAGCCATGTTCTGTGTGAATAAACCTTAACAGGAAGCTTCAGAAGTTGCTGGGTTAGGAGGAAGCCCAAGACCAGATAATGGCTTCTGAAAGGCTGAGAGGCATGCGGAACCATGTATATTTTGTAAACTTGAGTTTGCCATGACTTACAACCAGAAAAGGCCACCACACAATAGTGACAATATTTTTGTCAGAATTCACTGTTTTGATGCCTGTCTTGTTGATTCACTTGCATCTTTAAAAGGTGAAGCCAACTCTATCAAGTAACTGTCCTTCTCTGGAAATCAAGGCTGCACTGGCCTTGTGTAATTCTTTGATGCCAGTGAGTGATGTCAGACAGATGTCTCTTTCTTGGAAGGAGGACCACTCATCAACCTTCCCTTAGTTACCATCCTGAATTAAACTGTGTTCTGTAATCTAGTCAGGCATGCAGTGCAGAGGGCAGATATTTCTTATGTTTTTCAGCCAAACCAAACCACCTGTCATCCTTTCCTGTTTGATTTACTACATAACAGTTTATACCAGCACCAGACCCTGTGACAATTTTCTTCAAGCAAATATGCTATTTCTTATCTAGTCCAAACAGTGGTAATTGTTTACTATACTGTTCCTGTCAGACTCCAAAAACTATTGAGCCACTGTGTCAACAGCATTTCAATTTCCACGTAGACGGGACTATTACTCAGTGTAATTTTTATTCAGGAAGCTACACTGCCAGCACGACAGCTAAACTTTCAGTCACATTTTACTTCTTTCTTTCCCATTATTTTTTTCTCCATAGTATACATATATTTGCAGGAGATTAGAGAATTGACACAAAGAGAGAAGCTAATATGTCCTCATCTCATACTACGAAATCTGGGCCACTGACAAATATGTTAAACATGAGTTGTCAGACCATTTGTTTTCAACCTGAACCTAGGTTGTTTTTACTCGTAACTTAAAATAGTATTCAAATAGCTTGGTCACCCCTGTGCTAAATCCTAAGGAAATTATTATGAAGGAACCATTGTTTTGACACAATTGGATTTCCATCATGTCACTAGTAAGTTAAGTTGAAGTGTAATGATTCACACTATTACCTGACAGCATTATTCAATACATCTGGTGTTGCAACATCCATTGAGCTTGTAAGATTTGGTTTGTAGCATTTTATCAAGATGGTTGTTCATGACTGTAATAAATAAATTGCTGTACACACAGCCTGGAAACTTGCATACTCACAACAAAAGTTGGTCTGCTCAAAAAGATCATTTGAAGGGTTGTCTCCAGCTTTCAAAATTCAGGAGGTATTTAGACACAGGATTGGGGTACTGGCTTGTTTAATCACAAGAATAACAAAGGATACCTCATTTCTTATTCTGATATAAACTGTAGTCAGAAAGATCTTAAAGTCCTACATGGAACCCATGAAGTCAAAAAACCTCTTCCCTTAATAACAAGCTACAAATTGGGGAATAACGATGGGTCTGAGAATTTATTTATTTAAATTTATTACCCCGCCATTCCTCCCAAGGCAGCTCAGAGCAACTTACAATATTAACATTATTAAAATATTAAAATACAATTATAACACATATAAAACAAACCAAAAGTACGAAAGCATAAAACACCCCCAATCCTTCTCCATCCCAACACCTTCTATCCCCCACCCATCCACTCCACCCCCTCCACCAAAGACCTTTTGGAACAACCAGTTCTTACTCTGCCGCTGGAGGGTGAGCAGATCCAGGTAGAGGCAGACCTCTGCCGGAAGGGAACTCCACAGCAACGGAGCAACTGCCAAGAACACCTTCCTCGCAATGGCAATGCGATGAAAACACAGGACCTCCAGGATGGTGCCCCCAGAGAACCGCAGGGGCCTCCACGGGGCATGGGGCGATCCCTCAGGCCCCAGACTGTTTAGGGCTTTATAGGTCATCACCAGCACCTTGAATTGGGTCCAGAAGTCTATAGGCAGCCAGTGCAGTGCATAAAGTCCTGGAATAATGTGCTCATGGCAACCTGTCCCTATAGGTAGACAGGCCGCCACATTCTCCACTAGCTGCAGCCTCTGGACTGTCACCACGGGCAGCCCCACGTAGAACATATTGCAGTAATCCAGTCTCGAGGTAAAGAATGCATGGATGACGGTGGCAAGGTCCTGATCCAAAATATATGGCTGGAGCTGTCTTACCAGAAGTAACTGGCGAAACGAGCTTCTAGCCACAGCCACCACCTGGACATGCAGGCACAACTGGGGATCCAGGAGCACCCCAAGACTCTGGACCCGAGAATGTTGTATAAATCTAACTACACTAATAATAAGTTGTGATGGGGCTGCTTGTTGTGTTATTTCCAGGCTTCAATCACTGTGTTTTATTTTCTTTTTATTTCCAATGAAAGGTAAACAGGATAAATATATGGTGCAACCACACTTTGAATATTGTGTGCAGTTCTGGTTGTCCCACCTGAGAAAAAAAGATATTAAGACTTGAAAAGGTAGAGATGGGTAACAAAAGTGATCAAGGGTATGGAACAGCTTCCGTACAAGGAGAGGCTATATAGTTTAGGGGTCTTAAGCTTGGAGAGGAGATGACTGAGAGGGGATATGATATAAGTTTATAAAATCATGAGCGACATGGAAGAAGGAAATAGGCAGTTATTTACCCTCTCACACAGTACTAGAACTAGGGAACATTCCATGAAACTGGTTTTGATCTACAAAGCCCTAATTGTCTTGGGCCCTGGGTATCTGAAAGACCACTTTCTCACTTACATTCCATTGCAGCCTCTGAGGTCAGACAAGGGTGCCCTCTTGCAAGCAGCAACTGCCCGTGAAGTTCGTACCATGAGGGCACACAGAGAGGTGTTCTCGAAGGCTGCGGTGCTCCATATTTATGGAACTCTCTTCCCTTGGAGATCTGCCTAAGCTTGAGCCTACTTCCCATTTGGAAGAGATGCAAGGCCTTTTTGTTTGGCCAGGTGTTTGGTGGGCTGGGAAGGATGGGGTGTACAGGTTGGTTAGGGTGAGGGTTGGTGGGTGGATGAGGATTAGGGTTTCTTTTAATTGCTTTTATATGTTTATGTATTTTATATATTCCTGTAAGTAGCCCTGAGCCTTCGAGTGAAGGCCAGGATGCTGAGGATGAGGATGAGGAGTGGTGGTGGTTTTAAAGAATAAAATATTTTCAACCAATGCACAAATAACTTGTGGAACTGGTTTTCAGAGGATATTTTCAAACTCAGTAGCATAGCTGGGTTTTAAAAAGGATTGGATACGTTCTTAGAGAATAAGGACTATTAATGGTGATTAGTCCAGTAGGTTGAGGCATGTAACCACCCCTTTCTGAAGCTGTTCCGCCCCTATGGAGACTCATGGCATGATGCTATGATCCCATATGGGATTTCATCAGAATGGGGCATGAAGGCCCTTTTGTCCTGCCCTTTTTGTGACACAGCCTTGCCCCATGGAGCACTGGGATGTCACATGTAACCATTACTACCCAATATCTGGATGGATATTATGGTATTTGTGGTATCTGATATCTGGTCAGATACTGATTGGTATCTAGTTTAGTATCTGGCAGTTATCTGTTTAACCAGATTACTGTTTACTACATTAACATTTAATTATCATTTGACTTTTTAAAATTTCCCCCCCTTTTTTTTACTCTTTCCCTTCAACCTGACTGGTCTGGCCTGACTATGGAGTAATATGGTAAGCAATAGTCAGTAAACTGTAGTATCTGGTATTCCAGATTTGCGGTTAACGTCTTCAGTTATCAGATTGTTATCGAATAACCACCAAACTGGTAAACACTAACGTTTAGTGTTCTGGTTTCATGGTTAACCTTCACAGTTATTGGATTGTTACCGAATAACTGCCAACCTAAACAGAAAGTGGATCTTAAGCATGGATATTTTTTCCCTATCCATTTCAGCTCTAAAAGGGACAGGGTTACATCAGAAAGGAGCATGACAGCGGCAGCCCCTTTACCAAACTCCCTCTAGGTGAAAGCCTACATGGCAATGGTAAGTCTACCTGTAGACATACTAAAGTACATTGAAAAGATCATAGGTTTCATTACCACCTACTTAAATCAGTTCATTTACTCATACACATCAGAGGTGACTCAGGAGGAGCTTCAGCCTCCCCAAATTTTGCACACCTAGATGTGTGCACAATGAATGATGACTCCCACAGACTCCCTTGTATTTTTAGTATTATTTATGTATTATTTATGTAAAGGTTTTGCTACCCTGCCCCTCCTGCCACAGGCAGTTCGAGGCGGCTTACATTCAATAAAATAGCAATAATAAAGCTATGAAACATAACATAAAAGGAGGAGACCAAAATAGCCCATCCCACCCCATCACCTTTCTCCCCCACCAGATGCCTGGAGGAACAGCCAGGTCTTACAACTTCTTCGAAAGGAGGGGAAATCCGGGATGAACTGGGCCTCAACCGGAAGGGAGTTCCACCGAGAATGCCCTCCCCTGTGTGGTCCCCTGGCAAACTCGGGGGACCTTGAGCAGGGCACCCCCAGATGACTGCAATAGTCCCCCAGTTCCTTTCCTTCCAAATTACAAAGCCAAGAGCGGGACCAGATACAGGCAAGGACAAACTGTGGGGAAAGTAAGGACCATGTCTCATATGAGGGTGGACCACGGGGGCTCCGCAGCACATGGGGTCTAGAAATAAACCTGAAATAGCACGAGAAGAACTAGTGTAGAATATGGGTCCAAGAAGCCTCAAATACAGAGTCCCAGCCTATGGATGGTCTGCGGCAATTCATCTGGGGACCCTAGCACAAGGCCATAAACAAGCTAAAAATGCCAACATATACACAACATACACGCTCTGCCATGAGGGAGTCCTTGTCCCCTTCATGAGATGTTATTATATTTAACAGAACAGCAAAAAATAATGATGACAACAATTTCCTTTTTCTAATGTGGGAGTCTCTCTGTGTCCATCAGACATTTCTGTTAGAAGGGGGCCCGTGCCACCATTTTTCACAGGGTACCAAACACTCCTCATTCCAGCACTAGTTAGAAACCATCACTGACACAGATATAATTAAGAATCAGAACCCAACCCTGTAGAAGTTGACTTATTAAGTCTGATTTTCATTTCATATTCTTCTTTCCTTTCCACCACTGTCACAGGAATGTAATCAGCATCCGCACAGCTGTAGACAATTTACAGAAAGATATTCAGCCTTTTTTGTTTTCTAATCTGACATAGAAATATACTTTCATATTTAAGTTGAAAACACTGAGTTGACCTAAAGCCCATTGTTAGAGCAGCTCGTTAATCTGCTCTCTGGCTCATGTTGCGTTCCCCTTATTACCACAACATTTTCCGACAGCTCACTCAAGACTTCCTACGTCGAGTTTTTATTCAGCGGCCTTATCAACTCACTCTGCCACCTGCTAATAGTTAACAGCAATGCTTCACAGATTGCAGAAATAAGAGAAAGCGCTCCTGACTGTGAGCCTCTCAAAAGTCAGCTATAGAGATTCTGGAGCCCCACAGAAATCACTTGAGTTTCCCACCCTTCAGACAAGCCTGGTGTACACAGAGGACACGCTCCTCCTTCCACTAAAATCAATGGCTTGACTCCCATTGACTTTAAAATGAATGGAGGAATTGCACTCATAACGTAAAGCCACATGAGACAGGGCGGCTGCCCACCCCGGGGAAGGCAAACACAACCGCCACACTTTGAGCTGGTAGTCTAAATGAGAATCTCCCCCCCACCCACAAACCATCACCAGCCCCTCCATACCACATGTCCGGCCATGGGGGTTGGACTCCCTTGTCACACAGGGTTGGACTCCCAGACTCCTGTTGTGATGCAGGATCAGGCCCACTGCCACTAGATAGCTGATGGGGGTAGGGAGGATTTCCCCACCAGACAAACAGCTTATTCGGGGAGGGGACGGAGGAGCATAGCCACTCTCCCCACCCACCAAACAGCTGATTGAAGGAGGGGAATCTGGGGGAGAGCATGCTCTCCCCACCTGCCAAACAGCTGATTGGGGGAGGGGACCCCAGAGGAAATCATGTGCTCTCCCTGCCTGCCAAACAACTGATTGGGGGAGTCATATGGCCTGCTGCATTGCAGGCTAATGTGAGGTAAGGTTGCCCAAAGAAAGATAACATCTCATGTGCCCTCACCCATAGTCTTCCAAGCTATTCTTTTATCTATGCTGTCATCTTCTTTTACTACTTTTATAATGTTTCTGTGATCTAGTGTTATAACTGTAAAAAACATCTTTATTAAGTAACCTAAGAACGCATTTACAGACACTTCCACGTCTATTGGCTATTTGACTGTAGGAAGAAATTATACAAGGAAAACAGAGGTGGTAAGGACATGCATGGAGGACAAACCTGAGCAACATAACAAGGCAGGTGTTGGTCTGGAATCACCAAGGCAAGCAGTAATATGGCAGACCAATGACAACCAACCACCAAATAACAGAAGCAGAATGAAAAGACATCAGAGTGACATGAGAAGAAGCAAAGACTGCAGAAAACTTATCAGAAATGGAAGGCCATAATGAAGGCTCTAATTCAAGTGAAATAAGAGAGGTGCACATCAAGTAATTGGGAAAAAAATGATGAAAAGATTTTTCTCAGTGGCAATTTCAAAACGGGTTTTCAAATGGGAAGTACTGTTTAACTAAGAAGTGGTAGAAGACTGAAGCCACACAGCTCATTTCATTTGATAATCCCAGGTCAATTTCACTAAAAGACCTCTCTTTCTCTTTCTTTTCTGCAGACACACTTTATAAAATCACCAATTTATGTCACAGGTGGCTGAGCCTTGGCAGCAGTTGACTGAATCCTCCTGGAGAAAGACCTTGAAAATAGCTCATTTTGTTCTGGGAAAAAATGGCCATAAATGTAATCTTTAAACTGCAAGGTTATGACACATGCCTTGTGCGAACATGTGGGGCCTTGTGAACATTAACTTGGCATGATTACAGTGAAAGAGATAAAATAAGGTCATCCAGGACTGTGAGGAAATAACACCAACAGGTTTCCTGTAAGCGACTTGACAAACATCACTTCAAATTAAATTTCCAATTATAAAATAGTCTTCAGTGCCTCACAATGATGAAGGTGTCATAAGAACACTCCCCATCATCATTCACCATGAAGTAAGAACTGATGAGTTCCTTACTCTTCCTATTTGTATCTAATAATCTAACGGTATCCTACATGCCCAGTGTCAATTTTTTTCATATTCCCCATGTTCAGGTGCCATTCCAAACATCACAAGGTATTTATTTAACAAGCTCCTGGGGCAATTCCTTTCCCCAGTCACTGAAAATGATCTCACAATCAGCATAATATAAGATGAAGCTTTTACTTCTTCCAACATGAATGCCAAACTCATTCATAACCGGCGCCCAAAATCAGAGTTAAGATTAAAATCAGGAACAAACTCAAATAGCCTAGATTGTAAGTTTCAACAGTCTATAAGTATCAATAACTATTGCTCAGAAAAGAGTTAGCAGCAGACAGCTCAGGCTTTGCTTTCTTCTAATTTTTTTGTATTCCTCACCACTCTTACTTCTCTGTTTTTCCATATCAGGACCCTTCTTTATTTTGGACATGTTTTATGTCGCCATTTTAGTAGATATGATACTTGCATAACTGAATACCTCTAATCCAGACAAAAAGCATGTCCAGGTGTGGAAAGACACATTAGTCACAAAACTATCTAGTTGTATTGCCTTCATCTTCACAAGTTTTTTTTGTACATCTGTGACATAAACACCGTCCCTCTCGCTTTCCCGCTAAAGCATAAAATTGTCTAGAGTTGGGTTAGCCTCAGTGACAAGCAGTGTATGTTGAACTCTGCCAACATAAGCAGTGATACTAACATTTACATGACAGATAGATACCGATGCACCTGAATGAGTTTGTCTTCTGTTAAATACTCTTACAAAAACAAAAACAAAAGTTGGTCAAACTCTGATCTCTCACTGGTGAGACATAACATAAAAACCAGGAAAACTCACCTCACTTCCAACTCCCACACCCTACACCACCCCCATCTCCCTCGCCAAAAGCCAGGCAGAACAGCCAGGTTACACACATACAGCAGAAGGAAGGGAGATCCGGGGCCAACCAGGATTCAGTCAGAAAGAAGTTCCACAACCACAGGCATGACAACCCAAAGTGCCCTCTCCACAGAAGCCCTCTGGGCCCCCTGGAGGACCTCAAGAAGGGCACTTCCAACGGGCTGCATAGGTTGCTCCAGAGCACAGAGAGTGAGGCAATTCCACAGGTAAGTCAGGCCAAGGTCATATAGGACTTTATAGGTCAAAACCAACACCACGAATCGGGACCGGAAGACTATAGGCAGCCAGTGCAGAGCCCAGAGCACCAGTGTAATGTGCTCACTGCGACCCATCCCCATAAGGAGACGGGCTGCAGCATTCTGCACTAGCGACAGTCTCCGGACCGTCACCATAGGTAGCCTCACATAGAGTGCGTTGCAATAGTCCAATCCTGAGGTAATGAAAGCATGGATGATGGTGACCAGGTCACTATCTGAAACATATGGCCGAAGCCATCGCACCAGATGTAACTGGTGCACGGCAGCAACCATGGGACTGTCTCAGTTGTCAGCCCAACTCATGATGGAGGTCATAACCTAGACCTGATTTTTTGCACCGGCCTTAAGGTGGGGGATCCATTGATGGGGGAGGTGCCAGCTGTGCCCTTGTCATGGACAGATAATTACCTCCTTCAGGTCTGTCTTCTGGCACATGTCTGCCTCTAGAAAGGTACAGGACCACTTCGGTTGGTGCACTCCTGGAGATTTATGGAACCTGAGGGGTTCCGGAATGCTCTAGGAAAGTTACCCTCCAGTCTCAACAACCGTTCATTCAATGACCTCATGGCTTTTTGGAACACTTTGCTAACAGAGGCCATTGACTGAACAGCTCCTAGGTGTCCATTCCCTGATCGCCAACACCACAGGTCTCTCTGGTTTACAGAGGATCTGTGGCAGATAAAACGAGAAGGGTGGTGGTTAGAGCGATGGTGTTGTCGTTCTTGTGCTGAAACTGACAGATTGCGACATAGATTCAGTTCACATACCTATGCCATGTCTGTGAGGGCAGCAAAGAAGAGGTTCTTATTGCTGCACACATAGCGTCCACAAAGTCACGTCCAGCTGAGCTTTTCCGGGTGGTAAGGCGGTTGGTCAGTCCAGCCTCCCTCTGCCTGGAACTGGAATTCTCCAGTGCTCGCTGTGACACTTTTGTCAACTTTTTTGTGGATAAAATTGCCCGAATTCACCATGACTTTGACACCGCATTTGTGTCAATGGGAGAGCCAGAGATAAGGACCCAGCCTTGTCCTATTTTGTGGGATCAGTTCCAGTGGATATCGCCCACTGATGCGGTGGATGTCTTGGGGGTGGTCAGGGCCACCTTTTGTGAATTAGATCCATGCCCATCCTGGCTGTTTAAGGCCAGCTGGGAGACATTTGGGTCATTGGTGGCTGGGGTGGTCAATACTTCCCTTAGGGAGGGCAGGGTGCCGGACCACCTCAAGGAAGCAGTGGTGCAGCCTCTGCTTAAAAAAACATCATTGGACGTTGACTCCCTGGCCAGCTATCAGCCTGTCTCCGACCTTCCTTTTTTAGGGAAGGTTGTAGAACGGGTTGTGACTCAGCAGCTTCAGGGGCATTTGGACCATATCAGTTTTCTGGATCTTTCACAGTCTGACTTTCATCTGGGCTTTGGCACTGAGACTGCACTTGTGGCCTTGGTCAATGACCTTCACCACAAGTTGGACCAGGGTCAATTGACCCTGCTGATCCAGTTAGATCTTTTGGCTGCATTTGATACCATTGATCACGAGGTGTTGGAGACTCACTTGCAGGACCAAGGAACTGGGCGGAACGGTTCTTGAATGGTTCCACTCTTTCACGGCTGGGAGAACTCAGGATGTGGTGTTGGGGAATTGTTCATCATCTCCCCGGGACCTCACACATGGAGTCCTGCAAGGTTCTATTCTGTCCCCTCTCCTGTTCAAAGTGTGTATGCAGTCATTGGGCAAGGACATTCGAGGGTTTGGTGTGCAGTTCCATTAGTATGCTGATGACTCCCAACTTGACCTGTCTTTTTCAAATGACCCAGACCCGGCAGTCTCAGTGCTTACCTGGTGTCTAGAAGCTGTAGGGGACAGGATGAGGGTGAATCGTCTGAAGCTGAATCCTGACAAGACGGCGATATTACTGGTGGGTAGGACTGAAGGAGTGGTGGCACCCATTACTGATGAGGTCTGCCCTCTGTTGGCTCCTCAGGTCCGTAGTCTTGGGGTGCTCCTTGATTCATGGCTCTGCCTGGATGTTCAGGTGGAGACTGTGGTGAGAGGAGCATTTTTCCAGTTACATCTGATGCGACAGCTTCAGCTGTATGTCTCCGACACTGACCTGGTCACCATCATCCATGCCTTTATCACCTTGAGACTGGACTATTGCAATGTGCTCTGCATAGGACTACCTTTGGTGATGGTCCGGAGGCTGCAGCTGCACTGGAGCACATTACACCAGTGCTTCGTTCTCTGCACTGGCTACCTATAGTGTACCGGGCTCAATTCAAAGTGTTGGTTTTGACTTATAAAGTCCTAAACAGCCTGGGACCCACATACCTGCAAGACCGCCTCACTTCCTGGGTCTTGGATCAGCCCCTGTGTTCGGCCGGGGATGCCTCCCTTGGAGTCCCCCTGGTATCCAGGGTGGCAACGATGAGGGGGGAGGGGAATTCTCGGTGGCCGCACCACAACTGTGGAACTCCCTCCTGACAGAGGTCCATTTGGCTCCAGAATTATTTATTTATTTAAAACATTTTTAACCCATCAATCCTGCCACAGGCAGCTCTGGGCGGCGCACAATATAAAACATTAACAATAAAAACAACTTTTAAAATAGACAACAAGGAAGGTATAAAAGATCCCCAACTACCCACCACCCTAACCCATACCCCCCACCCTACCCATCCTCCCCCCCGAAAGTCAGGTGAAACAGCCATGTCTTGTAGCAGCGTCGGAACGAGGGGAGATCCGGGGCCAAATGGCCCTCCACCAGCAGGGAGTTCAACAGCCGTGGGGTGGCCACTGAGAAGGTCCTCTCCATTGTGGCCCCCCGGAAGACTTGGGGGACCTCCAGGAGAGCACCCCCTGATGACTGCAGGGGCCGATCCAGGAGCCGGGGGGTGAGGCGGTCCTGCAAATAGGTTGGGTCGAGGTCTTTCAGGGCTTTATAGGTAAGTAGCAACACCTTGAATCGGGTCCAGAAGACTACAGGCAGCCAGTGCAGACCGAAGAACCAGTGTAATATGTTCCCGGCGGCCCAATCCCACCAGGAGATGGGCTGCCGCAGTCTGCACCAGCTGCAGTCTCTGTACCATCACCAAAGGTAGCCCCACGTACAGCGTGTTACAGTAGTCAAGCCTAGAGGTGATGAAGGTGTGGATGACGGTGGCCAGGTCAGAGTCTGAAACATACGGCCGAAGCCGCCGCATCAGATGTAATTGGCAGAAGGCACTCCTTGCCACAGTCTCTACCTGAGCATCCAAGTGGAGTTGCGAGTCAAGGAGCACTCCCAGACTCCATACCTGGGAAACCAGCTGAAGGCAGACCCCATTAATGATGGGGGCTGTTACCCCCACTGCCTTACCCACCAAAATCACCTCCATCTTGTCAGGATTCCGCTTGAGTCGGTTTGCCCTCATCCAGTCCCCCACAGCTTCAAGGCACCCATTAAGCACTGAGACTTCCGGGTCTGGGTCTGTTGAAAAAGAGAGGTAGAGCTGGGTGTCATCAGCATATTGATGACACCATACGACAAACCTCTTGACCACCTCGCCAAGTGGCTGCATATACATGTTGAACAGGAGTGGAGACAAAACAGAACCCTGCAGGACTCCACACAAGAGGACACGGTGTGATGAAAAATAATAAACGAGTACCACTTGCTGAGTTCTTCCGGCCAGGAAGGAGCGGAACCAGTCAAGAACCATACCGCCCACCCCTGCAGGGTCCCACAGGCACGTCACCAACTTCCCCTCTTTCTGAAGACAGTGTAAGACCTGACTGTTTCACCAGGCATTTGGCGAGAGGAGTCCTGCAAGGAGGGGTGGAGGCTTGGGGGAGGGTGGGTTTGTGGCTCTGCCTATGTTTTGTGGTTTTAAATTATATTTTTATATGGTATTTTTTATTGTGTGTGCTTTTATTGTGTTTTATTGTGTTGTAAGTTGACCCGAACTCCTGGGGCAGGAGGGGGCAGCTAAGACATCTAATAAATAAATAAATAAATAAATAGGGAAAATGCACTCCTCACCACAGTCAACTGGAGATCCAGATGGAGTTGCAGGTTGAGGAGCATGCCCAGACTGTGAGCCTGGGAAACCAGTGGAGGGCGAATCCCATTGATGATGGGAGCCGCCACATTCACTACTTTACCCACTACCATCATCTCCAACTTGCCAGGATTCAACCAGTCAGCTCACCCTCATCCAGTCCCCAATAGCTGCCAGACATCGGGTAAGCACCGAGACCGTTGGGTCTGGGTCAGATGAAAATGAGAGGTAGAGTTGGGTGTCATCAACATATTGATGGCACTGCACCACATACCATCTCACGACCTCGCCAAGAGGCTGCATATATACGTTCAACAGGAGAGGGGGACAGAATGGAACGTTTCAGGACTCCACATGTGAGGTCTCATGGAGATGAAAAACAGTTCCCAAGCACCACACACTGAGTTCTCCCAGCTAGGAAAGAGCGGAACCAATTGAGAACGATCCCGCCCACTCCAGCTCAATCCTATAGTAAGTCACCAACATCTCATGGTCAACGGTATCAAAAGCAGCTGACAGATCTAACAGAATTAGCAAGGTTGAACGACTTTGATCTAATTCACGTTGACCAAGGCCATAAATGTAGTCTCAGTGCCATAGCCCGGACAAAAGCTGGACTGCGAGGGATCCAGATAACCAGTGTATTCTAGATGTTCCTGCAGCTGCTGAGCCACAACCCGCTCAATAACCTTCCCTAAAAAGGGAATGTTAGAGACTGGCTGATAACTGGCGGGGGAATCAATGTCAAGTGACAGTTTTTTGAGCAGAGGCTGCACCACCGCTTCTTTGAGGCAGTCCAGCACTCTGCCCTCCCAAAGGGAGGCATTGATCACCCCCACCAGCAATGGCCCCACCATCTCCTGGTTGGCCTTAACCAGCCAGGACAGAACATCCCCCTTCCTTGGTGGACAGCACCAACTGGAATTGATCCCACAAAACCGGACAAGGTGGGACTTCCACAACCTCTGGTTCACCCACTGCAATAAGTGCGGCGTCAAAGTTATTATTAATTATTATTATTATAATTATAAGCATTTATACAGTGCCAGCGATGTACCCAGCGCTTTACAAAAAATAAAATCAACACGATCCCTGCCCGAGGGCTTTCAATCTAAAGACAGGGGGAAGGGAGACAGGGAAGTGGGAACAGAGGGAGAGAGAAGGGATGCAACATTCATGAGAATGCGATAGCTCAGGTACCCGTTCTTGGCTTGGTTTCAGTAAATTGGGAATTTACAGCTTGTGGTGAATCCAAGCAACTTTCTCTGCAAAATAATCAACAAACATGTCACAGCAGGCACTGGATGACTCCGGTTCCAGGCGGAGGGAGTGAGGATGAACCAACCTCCTCACCACCTGGAAAAGCTCCACTGGATGAGATTTTGCAGAGGCTATACAGGCTGCTGCCCTTCCACCTACAGCATCGACATGTAAACTGGCTCTATATTGCAATCTGTCAGTTTCAGCATGCGAACGGCACCAGTGACACTTCAACTGCTGCACATCTCAGGCCCTCTGTAAACCATGGAGGTCTGAGGAGCCGTCACTGAGGGAGCTGACTCCTTAGAGCCATCCTGTGGATGGCCTCCATTAGCAAGGTATTCCATAAAGCCATGAGGTCATTGAGTGGACGGTCATCAAAATCAGAGGGTAACTCCCCAAGAGCTTTCCAAAACCTCTCGTGTTCCATTAGTCTCTCAGGGTGAACCATAATAGGCAGTAAACCAATCAAGTGGCAGGTTAAGGGCTATTGGCATTCACAAATCCCCAATACTTCCACTTGACATTCATACTGACTATTGTTTCCAATTAGCATTCCTTCTTATTCAATTTAGCATTTCCCCAATTGGAGGGAGTGAGGTCAAAGATAATTGGTAGCCTCCCACCAATTGGCGGATGTGGTGCATGGCATTCTGGGAGAATACACAGGAAACCTGTTCAGCCACAAAAAGACTGACTAACTACATTTCCCTAAAGCCCAATCCACAGGCTCATTGGCTTAGGATACTTATTTCAAACACTGAGCTGCGGCAGAGGACTTGATTTTGCTTCACTTATCCCCCAGAGTACCACTCTGTGCCCTGAAACCCCAAGTAATTTTTGGGGTGGTTGTTAGAATTAGCAGTACTGATGGGCGAGCAACTCATCAGACACCAAGCAAACAATCAAGAGTATTCATTCTCCCACTGAAGAGTTTGAGTACCATGGTTTCAATTAGTTTGCTAAGATGCTTGTTGCAGCCCTGGTCTTAACAGGTAACTGTTTTGGGGGTTTAACTGTATTTCTGAAATAAGCCCACTGATTAGCCACTGTGATATGTAAAAATCATAGTGTGGGGAACATAGGCTATGACTCTACTTGGCAGTGCCAGAAGCAGAAAAGTCAGGGCCTTGTAAGCAATAGTGTTATGGTCCCCTACAAGAGTCCTTTATGTTGGCCCCCATCCCAAATCACCACAAGTCCTCCATGAGCCAGGCTTGTTCATATTTAAGGCCCCATAGACCCCACCCCCCATTTTATGCCAATATTTCTCAGTCTCATGTTTTCATTCAAAATTTATTCATCGATCCCATGTATTGAAGGACGTCTACAGGGTCCTCCCAACACCTTCCTTCTTTACCTCCAAGATAGACAAGATCTGCCTTGACATCACTTCCCCCTCCTCTCCTCTTCCTAATCCTGCCCCTCTCCCTCCTCCCCCTCCTTCTCTCCTGCCCGCCTTCCCTCCCACCTCCCTTGAGGAAAACTTCTCCCTGCTCTCCTCCTCCAACCCTTCCAATTGCCCCTTTGACACCATCCCCTCCCACGTCCTGACTTCCATTGCTTCCACTGTTGTCCCTTCCCTCCTGCACATCATCAACCTCTCCCTCTCTACTGGCTCCTTCCCCTCTGCCTTCAAGCATGCCATTGTCTCTCCTATCCTCAAGAAGTTCACTCTTGAACCCTCTGACCCTTCTAGCTAGCATCTGGTCTCACTCCTTCCTTTTGCTTCCAAGCTTCTTGAACGTGTTGTCTACTCCTGCTGCCTCAACTTTCTCTCTGCCAACTCCTCCCTTGACCCCCTCCAATCTGGCTTTCACCCCCTTTACTCTATTGAAACTGCTCTTGCTAAGATTTATTTATAGTTATTTATTTATTTAATAGATTTATACCCCGCCCCTCCTGCTAAAGCATCACCAATGATTTTCTTGTGGCTAAATCTAATTGCCTCTACTCCTTTCTTGTCCTCCTTGACCTCTCTGCTGCCTTCGATACTGTTGACCTCTCAGTCTTGCGTGACTCACCTCACATCCTTGGTTTCCATGGCTCCATCTTTGACTGGTTCTCCTCCTACCTCTCTGACCACTCCTTCAATGTGTGTCTTGCCAACTCCACCTCCTTCTCCTTTCCCCTCTCGGTTGGTGTTCACCAAGGCTCTGTCCTTGGCCCTCTCCTCTTCTCTATCTACACCCTGTCCCTAAGCAACTCATTGCCTCCCATGGTTTCCAGTATCACCTCTACGCTAATGACACTCAACTCAACTCTCTCTCTACTCCATTCATCTCTCCATCTGTTCAATCTCGCCTCACCAGTTCTCTGTCTGATATCTCTACCTGGATGACGCAACATCAACTCAAACTCAACATTTCTAAAACTGAACTCCTTATCTCCATGTAAATTCTTATCGACGGGGTCACCATCCTCACCTGTCCCCCAAGCTTAGGCTTCATCTTTGACTCACCCCATTCTTTTAAACCCTACATTGACTCTGTGGCCAAATCCTGTCACTTCTTCCTCCATAACATTGCTAAGATTCACACTTTTCTCTCTGTCTCCTCTGCCAAAACCCTTGTTCACACCCTGGTCATCTCTCGCCTTGATTACTGTAACCTCCTTCTCACTGGCCTCTCCCACTCTCACCTTTCTCCCCTTATCTCCATCCAAAACTCTGGTGCCAGGGTCATCCACCTCACCTGTCACTTCGACCATGTGCAGTCCCTCCTTTCCTCTCTTCACTAGCTCCCCTCTTCCTGAACAAATCCTGCACAAGCTCCTAGTCTTCACCTATAAAGCTCTTCACAACCTTGCTCCCCCCTACCTCTCTCCGCTAATTTTCCTCCGTACTCCAGTCCGTGAACTCTGCTTCTCCTCTGTCCCCTCTCTCACCCTCCCATGCCTCCCTTGCTCCCCTTACCACCTTCGTCACTTCTCCCTAACTGCCCCCCATGCCTGGAACTCCATCCCTGTCCACATACACCTCATCCCCTCCCTTTGTACCTTCAGGTCCCTCCTCAGGACCCACCTCTTCCGCTCTTCCCTCCCTGACTCCTTACTTCCCTCTCCTAATGCCTGCTGATACCTATCATGCAGTACAATCTGTTACCTGAGGTCTGTGTACTAATATCCTCACCACATGGACCAGTCAGCCATTATTCTCCATGTAACCAAGTCAAGCTTGTGCACCTGAGACCTCGCATCTTCATGCATGTTACACTCCTTGTCTCTCCCTCGGTTTCCCCTTCCTTCGTTGTCCTCCCCGTCTCTCAGATTGTAAGTCCTAGAGCAGGGACCATGTCTATTCCATTACTTTGTAAAGTGCCAGGTGCTATATGCTGGTAAATTGCTGGTGCTATATAAATACTTGCTAATAATAACACCACCACCATCACCACCACATTGGACCCAATGCAGCCACACAGCCTATCACATGAGATGAGAGACAAAACAAATATTGAATATTCACAGTATCCTTCTGTTCAGCTGAGTGTCTGAGTCAGAGTAGAGTTCCGATCCAGTTGGGTTCAGAGTCATTCAGATGCGCAATCTGGTTCAGAGGTTGGTCCAATTTAAGATGCTTGGTTCGGGGTTATGGAGCTTGGCCCTGTTTGAGGGGTTCTCTTAGGGATTTGACTGGAAATGTCTGCAGTTTTCTTAGAAATCTGATCTAGAGAACAAACAACTGAATCAACCTGGATGAACAGGCTTAACTCAACTGAACCCACCCGGACTGAACAACATAACTCAGCAGACCCAAAGCAAACAATCACTGAACTGGACTCGACCCAAATGGAAAACCAAACTGTATTGAACAAATGATTGAATGGATGGCCGAACCAAATTACTAACGAACCAAATACAAAAATATCCACATACAGAACAGGCTATATACCCAATCTGGTGGATTCGGACTGAAGCACCTAAATTCAACAGAGAGTACAATCCTTGACAGTAGTTCCTTTCACCTGTACCCGGGACACAGTCCTGCAAGGGACTGAGCCATGGGAATGAGGGGCATTTCTAGCTTTACAAGACATACTCAGCACCTTGCAAATTCAGGCCTATAGCCATCTGCCACGCTCCCTCCCACCCTTCTTATTTCATTGAGACAGACCTGGGTGAAATCCCTTGTCATGTAATCTTTTGGGGGGTCATCGATTTGGAACCCATTTCATCTCCCATTGAAGTTCCTTTAAAGTTTACTGTACATGCTGACTTACAGTCAAAAGGTTCCTGCATATGTGAGAGAGCCATCCCTCATAAGATACTACCCCACTTCTAATTACTCCCCTTTGAAACAATTTGTTACTCTACCAATGCCCTCAAATAACATAAGATGGCTTTTCTGGTATCCTAAGTGCAGATAATGACAGTGCTTTTACAATTATTTAGGTCCAGTGTGTAATTACATCATCAATGCATCAGACTGTGTTCATAATGTCTTGCACTGCCCAGTACTGATGGTTCAGGCCTACACCTCATTGCACTGGGTAGTCGACACACCCACAGTGCAGGGCAAGAGGAGGTGCACGTTGGAAACCACAGCAGTTTATCAGAGTGTTAACTGTTCATGCTAGTGATCGAAAAACAGGGCATGGATCCAAGAATCCCTACATACTCATTTCACCTTTGACAATGCCACTCTTTTGGGGTTCCAGACGCAAAGGCTTTATCTCCCAAATTCCTCAATAGTAATAAACAAAACACCCATAAAACCTTGTTACATAATTTACTGGGGTACTTGAGCACTAATTGTCTGTAAAAAAAAAACCAAAAAACCCAGAAAGATGAAAAGAAGCATTTTCCATATATAAAAGGAGAACCTCTTTGAAAATTAGTACAATGGGCTGGATCAGAGTTAAGGAACAAGAATCTGAGGGGCATGGTCAGGATGGAAGAAGAGAGAAATGAGTCCAGACCAGAACGTGTATGCCCTCATCACTATTCTCATCCTCCTAAGCATACTCCTACAGTGCATGACATTAGGGGCTGGATCTAACGGCCTGATCCAGGAAAAGGGAGTTAGGTTATATGGGATCAAATAAAAACTGCCAGGCGGACACATTTGGCATGCAGGCCAGGGGTTCCCTTTCCCTGATATATCTCCATATTTTTCCTAAAAGTATTTTCTGATTGCAGAAAAACCCAATACTTATGTATAACACCAGACCATATGAGAGAGAGAGAGAAAGAGAGAGAGGTTAAACATCACTTACAAGATAAAGGCCATACAAAGACTATATGAAGCGTCTGTCATGGCCTGCACCCGCCGGCAAGGATTCCTGACTGGGCACCGGGCCTCGGCCTGCAGACACGCAGCGCTGGTTGCTAGGCAACCGGAACTGCCACAGCGTCCTGATGCACAGCCCAGAAGGCAACACCAGGACTTAGGGGACGCTAGAAGCGCCGCGCAACAAGCTCCCCTGGTTGCCAAGCAACTGGGGATGCAGCTGCAGCACAGTGCACGGCTGGAAAGCTGGAGGTGGGGCTAAGCGAGGCCTGGGGACGGCGAAACAAGCAGTGCCTGAAAGAACAGGAAGGAGCAGTATAAAAGCCCTTCTGGGCCACCCCCTCCTTACCGGTAATCTTTTGAGAGGCTGGCCCCGTGTTGTGTTGTGGATTCGAATAGAAGGCTGCTGACTTTGATTACGTGTGTGGGTGGGAGAATGTTCGACTGAGTAGGACTGAGTGTAGGACTGATTGTGAGAGTGCTTCTGGATCTATGAGAACGAGTGTGTGTTTGGCAATGCAAATTTGAGTGTTTGAAGGTGAATGCGAGTAGGACTCCCCCTTCCCCTCCCACAGACCTGCACCTCCCCTCTAGTGTGTGATCAAGTGTGTGTGTATGTGTTCGCCCTCCCCTGGTCCTTTCCCCCCGCACTTCCCTTCATGATCAACCATTTCCCCTGGACCTGAGACCTCCATCATGGGTGCGATTGTTCCTGGACCCCTCCCCTGAGTGACCGTTCATGCAAGTTAGAGTACCCTCTTCCGTATATCCCTTCTATTCCCCAGGGAACTGCCTTCTCTGCCCAGTGATGATCTGGGTTGCTCTTGTTATTTGAGAGAAAGCCCACACAAGATCCTGAGGGCATTTACCTTTCAAGGGACCCATGCTTCAGCCCAGAGTAGGAGCAATCACCCTATCCCCATACCCCAACTTCCCTTCCTCCACCCCTAACAGTATTACCGGAAGCTATCCCCTTATTCCCTCCCCCATTATGGACACCACACAGGACTTGGCTGCCCTTATTAGGACAGTCCAATCCTTAACACTGGAAGTAAAGGACCTCTGTAAGTGACAAGAGCAGGTATTCAGGAGGGGTGAAGGGGCAGAGGCAGGTCCATCGGTGGCCAGCTCCGATGACTTGGGAACTGCAGCTTCCCCCTCACCCCCCAGTAGAAACCGCCATAGCTCCCCTCTTGCCTAGGGAACCCAAGGCCCCTACACCTGATAAATTCTATGGGGATAGGAAACAATGCCAGAGCTTCTTAGCCCTCTGTGCTCTAGTCTTCCAGATTCAACCCCGGACCTATGCCACGGATCAAGCCAAAACTGCCTTTATTATAGGTCTCTTGGGAGGTGTGGCCCTCGATTGGGCTACACCCCTATTGACCACAAGGAACCCATCGCTGGGGGATTATTAAGGCTTCATTAGGTAGTTTAAATTTCTCTTTGATTATCCCCATGGGGTTCGGGGTGCCAAACAAGCCATACTGCATCTTAAACAAGGAAAAGGTTTGATACTTGAATACATCACTCAGTTCCAGAAAGTGGCAATTGAGTTTTATTTTTTTAATAAAAGTTGGGGTGGAGGGATCCAGTCCTTCGAGTTCTGTTCCAGCAAGGCCTTAATGATGAGCTTAAAGACCAACTAGCGTACATAGCCACCCCAGGAAGTCTGAGTGAGTTGGTCACCCTGACCATTCATATTGATGAAAGATTAATGGAACGTAGGCAGGAAAGACAAAGAAACCATGGGCAAGGGCTAGTACCCTGCCCTGTACGGGTAGCAACCCCCACTGCCACCTCCACCCCAGAGGTTCCAGGAGCAGAACCCATGCAAATAGGTGCCATCAGAGGTCCCTTAAGCTCTGAACAAAAAGAAAGGAGACGCCAGGGACGATTGTGTTTTTATTGTAGGCAAGGGAAGCATTTTGCATGGGAATGCCTGGTCCCAAGCCTTCCTGGGTAGGGGGGTTCGGGAAATGATGGACGTCAGGGTGAACCAGAAGCATCCTAGTAAATGATGTGCTTCCTGGGACTCTGTCTTCCTCGGCATCCAGTTCTATCACCCAAACCCATCCCTCGCAATTGTTCATCCCTGTAACATTAACCATCCAGGACGCTGGATCCGCGATAGTTAAGACCCTGTTGGATTCGGGGGATTTAGGCAATTTTCTGGATGCTCAATACGCCACCCATCACCACATACCCTGTGAACCCAAGAGAAACCCCGAGTTAGTTCGCATAATCGATGGATCCCCCTTGGCTTCTGGACGGATGCCGTTTGGCCTGGCCAATGCCCCAGCTGCCTTTCAACACTTCATAAACAACATATTCAGATATATCCTTGACATCTTTGTCATCACCTATCTAGATGACATCCTGATATACTCCCCATCCCGGGAAATGCACATCCACCATGTGCGTGCCATACTTCTCCAATTACAGAAACAGAAACTATACTGCAAATTAGAGAAGTGTGCCTTTCATGTACATACTGTTACCTTTCTTGGATTTGTTATTTCCTCCCAAGGAATCGAAATGGAATCCCAGAAGATCAAGGCTATTCAGAAATGGCCCGCTCCTTCAGCCGTCAAGCCCCTTCACAACGGTTTCTAGGTAGTACCAATTATTATAGACAATATATTCCATGCTATGCACAAATAACTCTTCCCCTCACCCAATTGTTAAAAAAAGGAGCTCCTTCATGTGGGGATTAAAGCAGCAACAGGCATTCAAAATTCTAAAGAGGGCATTCATGACTGCCCCAGTTCTTCAACACCCCAGCCTTGAAAAACTTTTCATCCTGGAAGCTGAAGCCTCCGGCCAGGTGATAGGGGCAATGCTAACGCAATAAGTAGACTCCACCACCAAACGATTCCTGTGTGCCTTTTACTCTGGCCAGGCCAAACGGCATCCATCTAGAAGTAAAAGGCACACTAACTCCTGCCGAACGGAACTATACCGTTCTTGATAAAGAATTCTTAGCAATCAAAGTTGTCTTTAAGGCATGGAGACACTATCTTGAAGGAGGACCTCACCCCGTCCTGATACTAACCGATCACAAGAATTTAGTGTACACACAATTGGCACAGATCAACAATGCCCGTCACACATGATGGGCGCTCTTTTACCATCAGGTACAGGCCAGGTATCAATACCTTAGCAGATGCCTTATCCCAATGCCACCTCAAGAAAGAAATGGCTGAGAAGTTCATGGGACCTATCCTACTTCCAATGGTGTTTGCAGTGATCATACCATCCATTCAGCAATTGAGCCACAAGAGTCTGCATGACCTACCTAAAGGACTGTACAAGCAACAAGACTGTCTGTATTATTACCACAATAAGATAGCGATACTCCCCAAGTATCAACCCCACATTTTGTGGACCCATCATGATTCCCCACTAGCAGGTCACCCAGGAGAGCGACATACATTACACCTTATTCTTCTGTGATTTCAGTGGCCCGGCATCCAGAAAGACATCAGCAAACATGTAAAAGGATGCGTCACCTGTGCCCGCACCAAAAAAAAAAAAACCTACGCCCTCCTATTGGATTACTAAAACTAACCCCATTACCTTCCGGCCCCTGGCAAAGGATAGCTTTAAATTTTGTCATTGACCTACCCTGGTCCGAAGGATATGACACCATCTTAGTAGTGGTGCATTATTTCACTAAGCTGACACATTTCATACCCTGCACAGGACAACCCACATCGCAACAAACAGCTATCCTTATACTTCGCCACATTGTCTGACTCCACGGAATACCACAGGAGGTAATATCCGACAGAGGCCTCCAGTTCATATCTAAGTTCTGGCAAGCTTTTTTTTGTATTTTGGGAACTCAATTAACCCATACTACCGCTTATCACCCGCAAGCCAATGGACAAGTGGAAAGGGTTAACCAAGCAATGGAGCAGTATCTCCGATGTTTCCTGAACTATCTCCAAGATGACTGGGCAATGTATTTTCCCCCTGCAAAGTTCACATATAACAATGCACCTCATGCCTCATTAGGAACATCTCCATTTTATATCATGTATGGCTTTCACCCTCTGGTTTGTTTAACGGATCTTCCCTTAACTAATGTCTCCGCCACAGGAGCCATGGCCCAACGGATCCAACAAGCTCAGCAAGAAGCTGGAAAGCACCTACAAGAAGCCTGCCAACAATACAAACAACACGCAGATAAACATCGAATCTCTATGCCTGGTTTCCAAGTAGGTGACTTAGTGTGGGTATGACGACACCACTACTCCTCCCAGCATCCATCAACAAAATTAGACTATGCCTATATGGGACCCTTTCCCATTAAGGCCAGATTGAATGAGGTTACCTATACCTTGGGCCTACCTCAGCACCTTCATATACATCCCACATTTCATGTCTCCCTTCTAAAGACCATGCACCCTCCTCTTCCCTCTGAGCAGGTACTTCCCCCTCTGCCTTTGTTGATCCATGGACCCCCGGAATATGAAGTTACGGACATTCTTGACTCCAAAATTCACAGGGGGTGCCTCTTGTACCTAGTGGATTGGAAAGGCTTTGGCCCCACTAAGCGGTCCTGGGAACCACGCATGTATATCCACCCACCTGCTCTCCTTCGTCATTTTCACCACCTTCATCCGATTAAGCTGAGGCCGACCTCCCTGCATGGGGGGGGAGGGTACTGTCAGGGCCTGCACCCGCTGGCAAGGATTCTCGGCCGGGCGACGGACCCTGGCCTGGAGATGCGCAGCATCCTAATGCACAGACCAGAAGACAGCGCCAGGACTCAGGGGATGCTAGAAGCACTGTGCCACAAGCTCCCGTGGTTGCCAAGCAACCGGGGACGCAGCCGCGGCACAGTGCATGGCTGGAAAGTCATAGGCGGGGCCAGACAGGGCTTGGGGACGGCGAAACAAACAGCACCTGAAAGAACAGTAAGGAGCGGTATAAAAGCCCTTCTGGGCTACCCCCTCCTTGCCGGTAATCTTTTGAGAGGCTAGACCTGTGTTGTATTGTGGATTCAAATAGAAGACTGGTGACTTTGATTACATGTGTGGGTGTGAGAGTGTGCGACTGAGTAGAACTGAGCGTAGGACTGATTGTGAGAGTACTTCTGGATCTGTGAGAATGAGTGTGTGTTTTGTGGTGTGGATTTGTGGATTGGAGTGTTTGGAGGTGAATGTGAGTAGGACTCTCCCTTCCCATTCCCACAGATCTGTACCTCCCCTCTAGTGTGTGATCAAGTGTGTGTGTGTTCCCCCTCCCCTGGTCCTTTCCCCCTGCACTTCCCTTCACGATCAACCATTTCCCCTGGACCTGAGACCTCCACCACGGGCGTGGTTGTTCCTGGACCCCTCTCCCCCGAGTGACCATTGTGCAAGTGTGAGTTCCCTCTTCTGTATATCCCGTGGAACTGCCCTCTTGTCAGGGGTCGAGGCCAGCCCCATCCTACAGGGACTGACAGGCAGCGAGCACCTGCGCAGCTGCAAACACCCTCACCGGCAGGGAGCCCTGCTGTCGCGGCACCGCACTCTCCAAGGGAGCCACAGGAAGGAACCATGGCAGCCCCCCAACAAGAAGACGCTGCAGGGGCTTCCCCCGCCAGGATGCAGAGCGTGGGACTGGAGCCTGCAGCACTGCAACGCTCAGCGCACCTCCGGGCACGGCAGGGGACGCATGGCAAGCATTTGAAAAGCCGGCGCTGGGGAACACACAGTGCCGGCGATCTGAAAGACTGGCCCCCTTGCTGTGTGTTGGATTGTCTGTCCCCCTTGCTTCCTTGAGAGCCTCCCTGCTTCCTGTTTCCTTCTCGTGCTCCTGTGGAGTTTTCAGACTGTCTGCGGTGCCTGAAGTAGTGCGAAAGGTGAGTGATTGCGCCCATGCCCTGCGTTCCCCTAGTTGATTGTCTGAGAGGAAGGTGAGTGAGTGGGTGCGAGACCCTTCCGTCCCTAGTAGGGGGACACCCTTAGAGGTGCTCATGTGGTTGTGACCCCCTGACCCCCTCCTCACAGCCCAAGCCCCTTTCCCTTCCCCTTCTCACTTCCGCACGCTCTACCCTAAGAATGTACATTGGGTGAGCAAAATGCATTTGGTGTTGTAAACTGGGGAAAGGTGCAATTGGATCCATTTGGTGCCCTATGATGATAGAGGTCTAGGTTCTTGTAGTCATTCGGGCCATAACGCTAACCTGACGGGTAATTTTAGACCCCGTGTGGATCTCGACTGTCTCCCCACGTTCTCCCCACGACTGCTTGTGAATCGGAGGTGCCTCATTGGAGTCACTGCCTCCCCTTTCTCCTCTACCCCCCTCCCACTAACACCTCTCTGCCCAGTGATGATCTGGGTTGCTCTCGTTATTTGAGAGAAAGTCCACACAAGAACCTGAGGACATTTACCTTTCAAGGGACCCATGTTTCAGCCCGGAGTAGGAGCAGTCACCCTATTCCTGTACCCAACTTCCCTTTCTCCACCCCGTTAACCCTAACAGGGTCTGCACATGTATATAAATATACAAATACATACCAGATTTCATCACCTACCTGAAGTGATCATTATCATTACTTCATCTATTCTTGCTATTTTGGAGCTTCACTAATTTGAAATGGTTGCTTCACAAAGTAGGACTGGTAATTCAACTAGTTCCCCTCAGTCAATAACAAACTTACTGGTACAGCCCCATGGGTTATGGGGCCACTATCATGCTGTAGGACACCCTTCTCTCATGAAAAATATTATGGTAATTACCAATCCAACCAGTGTTTTTTTTTAACAAAAAGCAGTGGTGTTAGGTGGAGTCTTTTGAATAAACTCCAACTGGGTAATTACATTTTGCTTAATTAATATTTCCCTGGAGTGTCTACTTATTAAATTAATTCTTCACTTCCTGGCTTCACCTGGAAAGTGGTGGCTGTATTTCAATAATATACGAGGGTCCATATAGCCTAACTCTCTTTCCATTTACACCTGTTTTTGCACTGATCCAGCTTCAGCAAAGATATCCTGAACATAAAAATCAATGTGAAAGGAGCATCATTCTTTGGGTGAAAACAAATGAGACAGGCTCGAGTTGAATCTCTGCCCCGTGAGTCACCACACTTTGGGCTGGCAGGGAGCACAGTTCAAATGAGCAGCCCTCTCCCCCCAATATGGGGGCGCTGCCATCAAAGTCCCTCCACACCACAGGTTGGCCAGGGAGCCATCCACACAGGGTGGAATTCCCAGACGCCCATTGTGCAGCAGAATCAGGTCCCCAGGAGGAGCTGCCACCAAATAGCTGATTGGGAGGGGGGGCAGAGGAGTGGAGGAACCCCCCCCCCTTCCCCCACTAGCTGTTTGGTGGCCAGGGTGAGTGTGCTCCTCCAGGCCAGATTCTTAGACTTCACCTCATGGCAGGGCTGCACATGCTGACCAGATGGGAGGTGGCCCCTTGATCCCACATTAACCCAGGTGAGGCAACAGTGATGTCTCGTTGCCCTTCTCTGGCCAACGCATTGCATAGCAGCCAGGCGCACACCTCAAGGAAGAAACAGGCGAACATCTGGCAGCAACCAAACTGACGGGCAGGTGACGCGCAGGCTACTATCTCATTTGTTTTCACTCTCTATAGCTTATCATTTCTTTGGGATCTTTATATGAAAGTCACTCCAGTAAATGTCAGCCATTATCAATATTTATTTGATAGTACTATACAGTGTATTCATTCAAGACCAAGTGTAAATACAGATAAATTAAAGTGTCCATAAAAATACTGGCAAAGCACACTTCCAACTTTTACAGGAATTTATCCTAGCCACCATACAAACACCCTTCCCACATCTTTCTTATCGCTTCCACATAAGATGGAAACAAACAGCATAACAACTACTCATGAGTGGGTGTGCACCTGATCATCTAAAAGGGTTTCCCCCTTTCATTAACACATGTTCTCGTTCTGATGCCCCCACATGTCATCCAGCTATGGGAGGTGGAGAATGCCAGTCATGTCATTTGTTGCGCAGGAGCCTGGCTTGGAGTGCCCACCAAGAAGGGAGCAGGAGTGGCAGCCAGCAGTGCTGGGAGCACCCACCAGGAAGGGAGCGGGAGCAGCATGGAGTTAAGTATGTGTGTGTGTCACTTTCACCCACATCCTGCTTGTTAAGGTTTCAGTACTCACAGGATGTGGGTGACTACACTCATATCTCACAAATAGGGCTATAATCTTGTTTGTTATTACCCATAATGCCTACAATATGAACTATGCATACGGTTTTACCCATAATTATCTTACTAATAATTTGCTAACCATCTTTACCAGATCAAGTCTGCAAGGCTGATTTCCCACCCCCCTGCCCCAGCATTTTTTATATCACAACACCGTGTTGCATACCTTTCCAAAATGTAAACAACCGGAATCTACCATTCTTAAGCTGATTAGTACCTTACTCTGCGAGTATCCCTTTCTGAACTCAAATGGGACTGCTCAGTAAGTAAGATACTTACTATTCAGTGTAAAGATGGCAGAATTGAGCCCTACATTAGTAAGCAGGAAAGGCTTTCAATCTCAACCCTGTTTTGGCATGGGAGCAAGGGGTGTAGCTGTTATTACCAAGTAAAACTCAAATTAAATATTAATTTTTTTTAAAAAAAAAAAGAAGTGTACAAATAAAACTACTTCTTGTGGAAAAAATTTTTTTTCTAATATTGATCAAAATTGAGGCAGGAATCAGGACTGAGGCAGGAATGTTTTTACGCATTTTGTCACCCCAGGCAAAATATGAAAATGCAACACCTGTCTCCCAACTCCACGCACCTCAAGCTAGAGGTTTTCACTGCAGGCAAAACAATGCTATATATTCCAGGGAATTCCAGCCCTCAACACACCAGTCTGTGAAGTTGGTGTGTCAAGGGCACCAGTTGGTGTGTCAAGAAAATGCTCTGATTTTATGTCAGGCATTTCTCCTTTATAAAATATGTTAACATTTAGCAGAAGAGTGGCAGGACTTTGGAATCAAGCAAACAGGAAAAGAGATAGTTCTCCCCCCTGTACTACTGATACATTTTGTAGATTCTCTTCTCACTGAGCCTTTAGGTAATTCCTTATTCAGGTCATGTCGAAGGAAAAAGGGAGAATAGGCTGGTGAATAAAAGTATTATAACAAACTGAGATTAGGCGCTCCATCACTTTGTGATGAAATATTCAAACACGAAGCCCAGTGGTATCAACTTATTCATGACTGATTTAAATGAATCACTGAAAAATGTACTTTAATCTTCCATATAATAAGTCTTAAAAAATTAAAACTGAAATCACAGTTTAAATAAAAAGCTAGCAGACATTTCAGTCATCATTTACTTGACTGTACATTTTCTGCCATTAAAGTGGCTGGTTTCATTAAAAGAGCCTAATACAACTGCATGCGAAATGCAGTTTATGATTGAGATTTGATAATTTGTGAGCTGCTGAATGTCTTAGTGGATATTGATGTCACTGCCCTTCGTATTAAAAAAATAGTGCTCTTCTCAATTATTTTTCATCTGTGAAGAACAGCTGACAAAACCAAATGAAGTAGAAGTCCTTAACCTGCTCTCTGCCATTTTGACTATCATTCTTTAAAGTTCAAACATGAATGTTTATATTATCTACAGATTGTAAATGATGTACCTGACTGTGAATATCCTTTGGCCGTGTAATCTTTCCCCTTTCCATTATAAATTTGGCATATGGGATGGATTTCTTCACCACATGTTTCATCTACTTAAGATGGGTAGAAGGGAAAAAATATGGATGAGAAAGACTATGGCGCACAGACAGCTGAACAGAACCCGAAATCCTATAACCATTCTTCAAAGAGCTTTTTTCTTTCCCTAGTTATAGCTTCCATTTTAATGAGAAGATTTTAATCATACCTCTCTTCCCCTGAATAATGATTGAGGTGGGAGCCAGAGAGACGTTTGCTGTGAAATTTACCATGAACTTATAAGCAACTTGATTGATCTTGATCATCAATTCGTCACCGAAGAAATTAGCTTTTCAGAGCAGATCCATCTCTCTCTTTCTGTTTAGTTTTGCAAATGAACCACAATTAGAAAATATATATTTCTGAAGACAGTACACAGTAAACAATTAGTATCCCCCCCACCTCCACTATGATAGGTCATTTGTAATTTTGAGATGCTTCTTCCTTGTTGTAAATTAGAAACGTTCTGCATGAATGAATTAAATAGACATCGTTAATAATCATTCAAGCATGGAACTGACAGAAAGAGATTTGTGGGTTATGACTCTATCACACCAGCCTCATTTGCTCATTGATTTATTAAAATTTCATGCAAAGGACAATAAAAATTCTAGCTATGCCAAGATTCATTAACACTTTCTCTTCCTCAACCATATTCTCTTTTGTATATAGGAGCAGACTTCTCTCAGATGAGAAATTACAGTAGAACTGGGTAACATAATCAGCCATTCCAGTTCTGCACAAATTTTCAATGAAATCAGAATACCGATTCAACCATTTTTGTATGTGCAAAATGGCAGCAGCCATAATACATGAGCAAACCAAACAAGTTCCACACACCCCAACCACCACCCCCTATCTATTCCAGCAAAACAGAATTTGAAATTCCACATTTCACCAGAATGGATCGAACAACCGGATTCCATCAAAAAATGGAATCTGGTTGAAAATGAAATTGCACCCCTATCATAACTTCTGCTAAGGTCTGAACATTTCTTAGATCATGCCCCAAGACTCAGTGGGGTTAGCAAGGGGTGCCCTGTGATGTCTCGCCCCCCCCCCATGCAAGTGTAGTGCCACCCCATTTAACCTGTCACCAGTTAACCATGATGTTATCAAATATCAGAACTGACAGCAGCACAGCACAGGCTGGGTTCAGGCCCCCTCCCGGCTCTCCTGGCTTTTCTCACACATGCATGCGCTGCCCCCAGCCAGCCCATACAATTTTATCATTCCCGCGCACGCCTGCCTAGCTCCAAGTCCACATGGCCACACTCAGATACTGGTACGAGGCTAGCTCCTGCTGCTTGGAATCACACTGCTCCCACTGATCCTGCTGCTGCCTCAGCCTCCTCCTCCTGCAGGTCAGTGACAGATGACCCTCAGGAGGGGACTGTGCCATGCCATGCCACGGTGGGGCGGTCACTGGGCCAGGAGGGGGGCAGGGTCACTGGACTGGGAGAGGGAGAAGAGCGGGCAGGGCCGCCGCTACAGGATGGTGCTGGTTTCCCCTGCCTGGCTCCTGTGGAACTCAAGTGAGGGAAGCAGAGTGTACGGCTCAATGGACCTCCTTGGAGGTGAGGTGGGAAGCTTCTTTGTCACCAGAGAAAGAATGGAGACAGAGGACTCCCCTATTATGCCTTTGACTGACCGCTTGGCCTTCCCCAGTGTCCAGACTGCTGCTGCCCCTCCATGTCCTGTCCTCTGCCCCCAGCCCAAGCTGGCTGGATGAGGTGCTCTGGGGCACAGAGGAAGTGATCTCAGGGGCAAGCTCTATTGCAGGTCACCTTCTCTGCTCTGCTTCTGGGTGTACCTGGGTCGGAAGGGGGCAGCATATACACTGTGCTGTGCTGTCTTACAACAAGCGAGTTGGGGGAAAGGGAAGGAGGACTCAGCCCTTCCCTTTCTGCCTGGCTTTCAGGCTGTAGAATCCAATACTTCGTTATCCCCACTGATGGTTTTCAAGTTGTTTGGAGTATCATTCTCACTGTCAGCTATTTCAATATAAATTTTCAGTCAATGCCACATTTGCAGTACAAAATGCATCTCACAGTGCTATAAGGGTTCTTCATACCCTTTGCAATAAAAATAATCCTACAGAATGTCCAGAGTGCCACTCTTCCTACTGCCTAACCTGGGTGCAAGTGTGACATTTGTAAGTTGTCATATGTAAGAATGTCAGTCTTCCAACAATTTCTTAATTGCTCATAATAAAATATTCATGATTAAATCACAAGTTTTAACTTGTAAAAAGTAACAAAACTTTCCCCTAAACTGCCAAATCTTAGTTATAGTTGGACACTTGGTTTCCATGGCAGCCCCTCACGTCTACAGCTGCAACTACTTTAGGCTGCCTCAGGGCAGTGTTTGTATGAAGAATGCATCCAGGAACTGCTTCAGGGCAGTGTATGGGTATTTTCAGACGTTACGAGATCACGCTCAACCACAGTGAACCACGCTCAATCCCGCGGCGGGGCCAAAGGGCCGTGAACATCTGTTCGGCATGCGCCAGATGTTCATCACGCTCAATACCCACGTGGGGTCAATTTCAACCACGCTTCCCGGGCTAGCCGGGGGAATATCCCGGGAAGCGTGGTCAAACAGACCCCCACCAGGAACCAAGGAAAAGTAATGTCTGGACGCCAATCCCCGGGCAGAACCAAAGGAAACAAGCCGCAGCCGGGGACAAGGCACGCAGCGTCGCTGCCGGGCAACCAGCAACAACACAACCACAGGAGGAAGATTTAAAGTGAAATCAGCAGCAAGCAAGCGTCACGGGATGGAGCGAGGAGGGAGGCAGAAGAGAGCGGAGGCAGAGAAAGCGACAGTGGCGGTGGAGGCAGGGGCAGCGATGGAGGTGGAGGGGGAACAGGCAGAGGAGGGGGGCACAG
>QEPC01013333.1:307826-324475 GCA_003113815.1 Sphenodon punctatus | reverse complement strand
AGATAATTAGTTTCGTTTCTTGCAAGTCTCTCTCCACCCCTGGTGCCTGGAAGTCTGCTCTTCAGTGACAACACCTCCCTGTCATGTTTGACCTTCCAGTGAAGCTTTTTTTGCCACCCAAACTCATCCGAATGCAATCCGAACTTACCGAACTGTTCGGCCATTTCGACGTTCGGTGTTCGGTTTGTTCACATTCGCGTTCGTGTTCGGTCATCCGAACAGTTTGATTTCGGGTTGAACTCCGAACTTCCAAACCGCGTTCGCCCGTCCCTAATTAATATCCCATTGTGCAATGTGTGAAAGCAGCCTCAACATCAGATCAGAGTTTAAAGCAGGGCTGGAAATCAGAGTGCCTCACTCACATGCAACAGCAATTCAAGGATGACCCGGGCCTGATTTTACAGCTTCTGAGGCCCTGCAGACACACCATTCTCTGAAAGGGCATTAAAGGCCACTTTTAGACTAGTGGGTCGCTGTTGCGAGACCTGCTCACGCAATGTTTCAAAATCCTGTAACGCGGGATTACACGTGACAGTGGTTGGGGATTATGCGTATGGGACGCGGTAGCACATGATTTGCCAACCACGAATGAAATACCCCGATTGTGAGGTATTTAGTTCATGGTTGGCAAATCATGCGCTACCGCCTCCCACGTGCATGATCCCCGACCATGGTCACACGTAATCCTGCATTGCGGGATTTTGAAACATCACACAAGTGGGTCGCGCAACGGCGACCCACTCATCTAAAAGTGGCCAAAGATTCCATGCCACTCTGCTTAAGCATAAAATAAGGTGGCCAATTCTGCAGGGTAATTCCTGGAGAAATGCTGCAAGGAACCTGGGGAAAAACAGGAAATTCTCAAAACAAATATTGAACATTCATCTTAACAGATTTTCATTTATTTTATGGAGAGCTGAAATGGGTAACCAGAAAAAATGGGCAAACATTAAATGTGCACTAACCGAATTGAAAATAGCAGTTCAGGTACTAACGGATACCTGTTTGTGCTCCATTTTGGTAATTCTGTTTGAGTATTTCAGATACATCATTTAGACAATATTTGCATTATTGTGCATGTAAAATGGCCAAATATGATGCAACTGAAATTCCAAAATACCAAAACAACCAAACTGAATAAAACAAACAACAAAGAAATGGAATGCCCTCAAAAATCAGATACTAGAGTACCCAATTTTTTGGTCTCAAATATCATTCGGCTAGCTAAAAAGCTACCCAAAATGTGAATAATATCTGCAAATAATAAGTCCTCTACCCATTTTAGCACTTCATATATTCCTACAGGTGTGCGAGTTCAGTGGTTTGAGCTCACAGTCTGATACATGCAAGCACCTTTTGAGAAAAGTTGCAGGCCCAACCCAGAATCCTTTTCATTCAGAATTATACAGTGAAAATAAAGTTTGTCTTGGCACCAGTTCAAATGATTCCACAGAGTTCTACATGCTGCTAGGGCAAGCAAATTGCACCATGTTTTGACTTGTTTATCATTGCTTTTAAAGCGGGTCAGGGTAGGAGGAAAAGTCGAGATGGTTCAGTCAAAAAACATTTTGAGAAACAACTCAAAAACATGAGGTTTAGCCAAAGTTACTTATGCTACTTTGTACTTATTCATAAGTAACTTTTGTTTCTTATGAATAAGGTGATGGTGTGAGAGAGTTGCTATTGGGGAGGGGGGGGGCGGGGAGGAAAGGCACGTCCCAAGCTGAGGATGGCATAAAACTGCAACTCACTAACACTTGGGTGGGCAGATCACGGTTCAAAGAAAGAAAAACATTCCTCAGTCATGTTGAGCTTGGACCATCAGGTAGTCAGTTGCTTTTCACCTACCCTATCTGCTAGCAAACTCTGATATATTCAGAAGAGGTCCCCTTCGTCGCCAAATGGTGGCGACGGGGTAATTGTCGAGCCCCCCCCCTTTCGGGGAAAAGAGCGTGGAGGCGATAGGGGGTGGAGAGTCCTGAAGCTTCAGCTGGTGAGCGTGCTAGAATGCTCACCAGCACCATGCCCCTGTTTCCGGGCAGAAGAGCGCTGCATCGCAAGCGCTGGAGACGTGACCCCTCCCACTTTAGACTGGGAGGGATCACGAGGACGGTTGAGCCGGCATTAGGCTAGACACGTGGAAAGAGTCAGCCCGACCCACCCACCGTCTAGTACTGTGGTCGAAAGACTGGTTGCCGATACAGGGGCCAGGAAGGAATTTTGGCAATTAGCCCAATTATGGGATCGCAGGTTTTGCCTCCTGGACAGTGCTGAGTAGTTTAAATAGGTTGTTTTATAATTCGGTTTGGTCATAATTCGATAATCCAATTGGCTGTAAATAATTTAAATGATGGATAGGTAATAATTTGAAACAATAACATGATTAAGATTTGGATAATTGGAATGACTAATGTGATGAGAATGAATATAAAAACGTCGCATTCTGCAGGGGTCCAGTATGTGATTGTAGGTAAATAGGAATAAGTAGGGTAGGATGAGACATCTCCTTAAGAGATGTTGAGGTGATACCCAGCGTGATGCGTGGCACAGCAGACGCTGGGGTCATGACCCTAGGAGGAGTGGTTTTCGAAGGCCGGAAAGGGCATGCGCTGTCCACCGGACTGGGAAGCTACTTACCTTCTGGCTCGTGCCCAGAGTCGGGCTTGTTCCCCCAGTTTTCGGCCACAGCCTTTGTGTTGTCAAAGGGGGAACTGTTTTGAAACGGCACTGACGCTGGAAGGCACATCCACACCAGTGACCAAGCTAATAAGGTAGTTCATTAGCTAGCATACTGGAACTGTAATTGCCGGGCAATTTACCCACTGGCCTCTCTGGTTATTAAGAATAAAGAATGCGGCCAGCAATTTAACCAAGCAATGCCTCCGTGTCTCATTGGGTGCGCCGACAAGTATAAGCCGTGCCTCCCAACAGTCTGTTTAGAAGGGACAGTTCCTCTTTGGATGCTGAAACCCACTACTCCTCTTTCAGTGGGTCAAAGTCCTTCTTTCAGTACAGAGAGACAAAAAGGTTAGTATTCAAACATCAGGCACCACTTTCCTGGTTATCAAAAGACAATGGGGAGAGAATAGAAAAGTGGAATGATAAGCAAGTGAGCCTCTGTCCCTCTTTATTTCCCTAGGGATGTTGGAAGGTGTGTGCATGTGCTTGTGTGTTTAAACATGTGAGGGGGTGAAGCTAATTCACTGAGGGGACAGAACTGATTGGCCAAGGGGCAGGGCTTTCCTTCTTAGACTGCTCAAAATGGTGGGAAGTATTCATTATATGTTTGTCGGAATAAAATAGAATTGGTGAGAGCTTCAAAATGTATGTGTCTTTCTAGTGACAGATGTCAGCCATCCTGCTAGCACTAGGAAGCTGAAAGTTAATCTCCTTTAATCTTGAGTCCTCAGGTCAAATAGCTAAACAGTTAAACCTACATAATAAATTCCAACAGTCCATATTTTCAACTGAGGGCAAAGAGCATGCCTGCTCCATGGTAAATAAATGTTAGATCTGTTCATACCTGAAAGCCATATGTCACATGGTGAAGCCTCCAGACACTGGGTGCAGCCACACGAGCTATGGAAGGCCTGAACTCCATGTGGTCCTGTGGCAGACAAGCAGAGCTGCCACACTGGGCATTTTTGCACACACCTTAAAATCCCGGGTTCTTCAATCTTCTGGGTTTACAAGTCCACAAGTAAATTCCAGATGCATTCTACACACACACACTGCCCTGAGGCAGTTCCTGGATGCATTTTTCACACAAACACTGCCCTGAGGCAGCCTAAAGTAGCCACAGCTGTAGATTTGACAGGCTGCCATGGAAACAGCTGCCTGGAGCAAAGCAGTTTACCCAGAGAAGTTTTTACACACAAAAGTTCTGGGAGAAGTTCTACGCAGAAGTTCAAAGAGCCTGGTGTTTAAGATCTGGGTGAGTGATTTAGACACACAGAAAGTTCATGATGTAACAGCAAACATGCAAGAGAAATGTGTGTGTAAAAACACCCAGTGTGGGGAGAAGAGCCGATAGTTGCATTCCCCTCCCCCTGTAGGGAAGCCAGCCAGGCACGCCACTGTCAGACCACCTGCCATGGCACAGAGCAGACTGAGGCACCAGCCACATGAGCAGGCATGCAACACTGCCCCACCTCCCTCCCCCAATCCAACAACTATCCCGCTCTTTACCATGACGTGGCCACACGGGACTGGAGCAAGCAGGTGCTGGTCAAAGTCCCACAGCAGATTTTGCAGCACCGCAGGACAGATGAGTTACCACCTACCGCTCCTTAGGTGGCCTTACCCCATTTTGTGTCAGGCAGCTACGCGCTACATCCGCAACCTTTTCCTGAGGATGCAGGACATAGTAGCAGGGGCATCATTTAGCGACTACCAGCCAAACAATGCATTGCATTGCATGGCAAGGCTGCCCAGAGTGGAGTAAGGCTGTCCAAGGCATAGTAGGCATCTCGTGTGGTGGCATCCTATGTCTAGCCAGAGACAGAACTCTAGTGCAAGAGGTTCACGCTAACTAGTTTCCTTCAGGAAAGTTTCCTTTTCCTTCCCTGCCATCTATGCTGCTGACCTTCTATCGCAGAGACAGCTGTAAGACCGGCCACACAAAATTCTAGCACCAAACCTTAAGCACATCAGGTTTAGCAAAAAAAATAAATTGTTATAGCAATAACCCCTGGGGTGTCTCCACTCAACAGTGGCACTGATAATCAGGATGGGCACTTAAGTACAATATTTAATGCTCGTACGTTTTAAGAAGGCAAGCTAAAATGTACAATATATTTACCTGCAAAGCTGTAAAGGCCTTTCCACTGACCTTTCTTTACTTTTCTGTTCTCAAAATTCAGTAATGATCTTTCCAAAGCCATTTGCTTCAGCTCTGCAATAATATACGGGACTCAGGCAAACCTTGATTCATTTCCTTCTTTGTTTTTGCACAGAATTTATTTACACATTTTGTGGAGGGTCATCCATGATGAGGGATAAGGTCAGCACAAATCTCTACAAACTGAATGGCCTAGTCTTGCTATGACTTATCTGGACCCCAGTTGCCTGACCTATTCATTGATTGTGTTTTCTAATTGGATCATCAGTGCTACACAACCCACAGCGCAATACTAACTGCTTGTTTAGCCAGAACATGAAAATCAATCTGCAAAGAAACTAGAAGGCTATTGCCAGCCCTGTAGAGCATTGTAAGTTTGGCCTTGGCATTCAACAGATGCTTCCTCTGAACTTTTGCAAGTAAATGTTGTTGGCATATTTCAAGTGACTAATAGTCTATGGTTGCCGGTACTGTGTCTATAAAAATTCCTCTTGAATTTAATTTGGAAACAATGAGCATTTTTAGACGCACCAGTTTTTCCCCCCCCAACTTCAAATTCCAGGCTCGGAAAACTCGCATGGAGGGGATTTAGATGCTTACACCCACACACACACTGGAAGTCATCCGAGTACTATTGTAAACAGCGGTGCCAGCCAACTCCTGCATGTCTTGAGACCTGAATTTGTAAAACCTGTGGTCTCAGGATTTTCCAAGTGTGGGTCTCAAGACATGTGGGAATTGCCGAGCACTGCAGCTTACAATAGCACTCAGGTAACTTCTGGTGGGGGTGGGGCAAGTGTTTAAATCCCTCCCACCCTCATGTGAGTTTGCCAAACCCAGACTTTGAAATCCGGGGGGAGGGGGGATTGGTGTGTCTAAACATGCCCAGTGTTGGAAAAAAAGCAAGCTGTGGACCACAGGAGAGGTTGATTATTAAATAACACCAATGATCTACAGATCTATGAATTATGTTGTGAGGAATTCATGTGCTACTTCTCCTGATGCAGCTCTGTGCCTAGGCCCAAAGAGTATAGTAACAGGCTGCCCAAAATTACAAGTATTTTCTTTCTTAAGACACATTAAAATATGATGAGTACAAAAATAATTGCAAGCTTCATAGAACATAAGGTACAAGTATGGTCACCAAAAATTCATTTCAAAACTCATAATAAGGGGAAATGAAAATTGGGTTGCAGCTACAAAGATGTACCAGAGCCCCAAATTTCAGGACACCCATTCATTGCCTTAATCACTGAAGTCAGACTTAAAGAACTGGCTGGGAAAGTTTTAGATGATGTTTTGTTTATTTTATCAACAGAACATAGGAAACAGCAGGTGACAGAGCATCATATGTACAGAGGCAATGCCTCATTCTCTTCCAGAATAAGCTTCCTTCCTTCTGTCTAGACTGTATTAGCATTTTATTTTATTTTAAATAAAAATAATAAAACAATTGATCTCATCTGAAAACTGCATGAGGAGCAAGAACACTTTCATCAGACTGAAAATGAAAAAATAAGCCCTTGACTTTTCTGTTCTTAAGTTTGTCAGGTCCAAAGGAAATGAGGCAAACATGGAGTTGGATTTAGGAACTTCATTATAGAAATGACTTGGAAGTTAACCTGGAAGTGGCATAAGCCGCCCTGTCCCCGTGACTTTGTTTAAAGACGGCCATGCTCTTAACTTCCCATTTTCTACATCCTGCCTGGCTCAAGGTTGGAAGTTATTTTCTCTTTGTCTCCCCATTTTGTTCTCTAGTAAGCAAATCCTAAAGGCTCATTTTAATTGTGTGGAAGTCAGCTCTTCTTGCCATTTCTGTATCTCTTTCTCCTGATTTTATGAATTATCTCTGGCATATTACAGCGACTGTGCTGCAGCAGTAAAACAGTATGAACTGTACAATTACTTTTTAGTAGGAATTAAGAAGTTGAAATAAACATTTAAAATATATTTGCAAGTATGGGTGATTTAGTAGGGGTGGAGGGGAGAATGAAGCATGAATTTAATATAGGGTGAAAACAGACACGACGCTAACTGCACTTTAACACCACTTTAACATTTCTTATGCATGTTACAAGGCTGCCCTGCAACATGAATAAGAAATGTTAAAGCGGAGTTAGCATCATGTCTGTTTTCACTCATACTGTATCCTTGTTTGCAGACCTGATCCAAAGCCACTTAAGGGATGTTTCCAGATGGACAGCAGCCCCACATCTCCTCTGCTTCAACCCACAGGTGGCCCGTCTGTCTGAAGGCGACCCACACAATGTTGAAGTGGAGAATGCTGTGCCTGCTCTGGAGCAGCTCTGGCAGCATTGTTGTAGGCCACCCACTAGGTCCTCACCCTCTTTCCTGGCCCCCGCTGGCCTAGTCCCTCCATGGCCAGTGGGGGTCAGGGAAGGGGAAGCAGGGGCCTAACATTGGCCTCTGCTGCCCTGAACTCAGCCAAGGTTTGACAGTGTTCCAAAGTTCCGACTCTCAGGAAATCAAGGCCGAATGCACCAGTCCTCAGTATATCCCAAGGAAAACCAAGGACTGAGTTTCAGCACAAATCAATATATGTGAACCATTACTATGTATTTGGCAAATCACAGAACAAAAGGGCACTACTAACCAATGTAAACAGCCATAACTGTAAATTATATACAAGGTATATTTTAAAAGATAAACCAGCAGACATACATGAACTACTAGTACAAACCATGTACTCAGTGGACACACACATACACAAAGTAGACCTAGACACACACACATACATACACAAAGTAAGTGAAAAATCATGACAATAGCCACAGGAAAATACAATGTATCTGCATTAAAAAGACAGCCAAAACACACACACACACACACACATTTTTGTTCAGGCCAGATAATGTGGAATCATTGTCAGAATCATCAATAAGGCCTTGTGGATGGATTTTCAGAGTGTTTGCGCAGGTATACTTGAAACACTTGCAAAGTTCAGAAACACTTGCAAAGTACATAGAAGTCTATGTTTGTGACAGAAACACTGAAATTTACAACCCATTTTACAGCCACGTCTCAGAAGGTTTATAACTAGGGCTGTAGCAGAAAGTCGCAGCGGTAGCTATTTCCGCCGGAAACAGCATTTCCACAATTAGTGGTAGAGCATGGCAGAGGCTTTCATTCCACTAGTTTCATTCCGCTACTTCCACAGTTCTGCTAATTTCATTCCGCTACTTCCACAGGCTTCACAAATAGCGGTAACATGCCATTTTCACTACTTCCGCCATTCCGCCAGCACCACGAAAGAGTGGAACAGCGTTTTCTGACGGTTTCCGACAATTCTGCAATTTTCCCGATAGTTTCTGAATTTGCAGAATGCCAGCGTAATTAGCGGAATGTCGGCAGAAGAGCTGCGGTGTGGAGCGGGAAATTCCAAAATGGCGGAATGGAATCACGGAGTGGTAAAAGCTGCTGCCACTTCAGCCCTATTTATAACAGCCTCTGATGCTGGCTCCTACAAATATCTTACTGGAACAAAAGTATCATTCGCTCCTGACTGCCATCCATACTTTACAGGAGAGGGTGAACATGGATGACTGACACAACTTCGTTCCCAGACCATGTTGGTTACATACTTATTCTGAAGGGATGTGTGACTTCAGAGATCTTATGGCTGGGAGTAGTTTCTCTCCTTTGACTTCATGGTGCGCAGAAAGAAACCAGAGAAGGGCTTTCACCTTTGTATGTGTCTTAGACTTGTACAGTAGACAAAGAAAGCATTTCAGCTGCTCCATTACTGCAGATGATGGTTCCGGTTCAATACGACCTAGAGAGGCCGAAGCAGATATAATACGCAGGGACCCATGCTGAGAGCAAAAAAAAAATATCTTACGTTCTGCAACCAGTGCTGCCAAATTCTGCAAATTCGCTGCAAGCACAAAATTTGCATAGTTAGCTTTATTTGCATAACTATACAAATTTTAGGCATTCGAGTTTGCATCCCAGCAGACATTTGTGACAGGTTTGACTGAAGACCAACTTTCTAAATCAAAACTGATACAAGATAAAATATAACTACAATTTATTGGTTAATAAATTATTGGAGAGACAAAGAATCAGACATACAAACAACACAAAATCTAATGGAATTCTTACATTCGGTTAGATGGAAATCTTACATTATTTCAAGTTAATGGGATTTTCTAAAAAGAAAGTTCTTCCTTTTGGTTGTTTTAAACCTGCTGCCTCTTAATTTCACTGGGTATCTCCTAGTTCTTTTACCATAGTCATAAAAAAAGGTAACACGTTCTCTATTCACTCTCTCCACACCCTTTATGATCTTGTATACCCATATCTACCCACTGATCCCTAATTCTGAAATGATACCTCTAAAAATTAATTCAAATACTTAATACTTGGTATTCCCCTTTTATAAACTTCTCAAAGCCCTTTTGCATTAATTATATCTCCCAACATCAGAGTAAGGGAGTTATCTCAATGATATCACAAAGAGGGAAAAAGAAACACAGACAGATTAAGTTTCTTGTACAAGGTCACACAACATGTTGGTGGCAGAGACAGTGAAAGGTTTTGTGTCCCTTATTTTTGTAACTAGACAAGCTCCCCCTCCCTATACCAAGTTCTAATTTACTGAACAAAAATACTAAGTACTGATGTGATCTGATGGTGATCACTCCAATTTGCAGCTTGTATTAATGAAACTGGAGAGCCAGAGAGAAAAGTGAGGGTTAACTAGGGGGCTTTGCTAATTGCTTCTAGATACATTTTTTGTCAATTTCCCTATATAGTTTCATTCATCAGAGGGAATGAAAACAGTGGCTGTTGTTGCCACTTTTAGGGTACGCAGATGGGATTCCCTGGTCCCTGCCACTTTTCCACAACTTCTGACACTAGCACAGGAGGATTTAGATGTTTCCCCGCCCCCACCGGAAGTCGGGCAGTGACCTTTGACGCAGCAGCTGCCGGCAAACCAGCGCTTCTTGGTGTTGCTGCCTTGATTTTGTGGCCTTTACAAAGCAGCATGGTCCAAGAAGCGCTAGTTTGCCAGCAGCCTCTGTTTCAAATGGCAGCCACCCGACTTCTGGAGCGTCTAACACCCACACACACACCCTGCACGTTCGGGTTTTTTCTTCTAGAGTCTGAAGTTCGCAAGAAATGAGACTGCTTGAGACTCATCTATAAGTAGCCGGTGTCAGCACAACTTCCAGGAGAAGGATAGCTGCGGACAAGGGAGCTAACCAGTGAGCTTTTAAGGTACTTTGCTCCAGACCTACGCACACAGCAGAGGCAAGCAGACTGCGTGTGGCTGCTTCTGAGGCTGGAGCAGAGACCCTGTTTACGCTGGTTTCTTTGTGCCCGATGGAGCTGGCTCTGGAGACCTCCCTTCTTCCCCACTCAGCCCAGCAGTGGGGACGGACGGACGGACGGACGCACGCACGCACGCACGCACGCACACACAAAAATCTTAGCTCCTGGAAGCAAATGGAGAGAGAGGTAGCCTAGCCAAATGGGGGGGGGGGGGGGGCCCTGCTCGGCTGCACAAATGCACCCATACAAAAAACAATGCAATAGGCTGCAAAGCTGTCTTTCATGTGAAACATGCACAAGTTAAGGCAATACACACAAGTGATGGATTGACATTGGACATATCACAGGATGTCAATGTAGCGGTCACAGGGAGGTACCAGGAAAAAAAATGTGTTCCCATTGGCTTCAATAGGAAGGCAAACCAGACCAAAAGGGAAACAAAACCTAAGTTCAAGACCAAACCCCACTCATCACTAACGCTCACCACCCCCATCCCCTAGGACAGGGAATCCAACGTCCCTCAGCCCCATTCCCTGGAGCCCACTAGCGGCCTCAGAGGATGGGGCTCTCGATCCCCGCAACCCCAGCCCCATGTTGCAGCAGCAGAAGTGATAGTATGGGGCAGACTGTGTCCTCTTCATGCTGCAACATCCAATCCACCCTTCCCACCTCCCTGAAACAGCTCAGTGGGTGGCCAATGAGCCGAGCCAGGCAGGGGTATCCCATACACATGCCCCATCCTGGGCAGGGACACCCCACTCAGTAGTGTCATTCCCTAACATAAGGATTTGGTTCTCTGGGCATGGTTCTGCTTCCAGCTTCCTGTGGAAGCAGGCTAAGCCCCCACACCCCAATCAAATGTAAGCCTAAATCAAGATACAATCCACTCCAGTAGATCATCGTCGTTGGGGCTAATTTCCACCTCCTAACTAGCACAATATACTATGAAACTTGAATAATGGTCAGACTTGTTGACCAACCATTAAAAATATCAAATTCAAAGTGGAAATTTAGAGGCACAAAGGACACTAGCACATACCCAAAAATTGCAGGGCAGTATTTCTGTTTTGAATACGGAAGCTGAAAAGGACTTTTTGTGTCTGTGTTTTTTTCAAACCTGAATGCACAGCCCAAAAAACAACACTAGGCCCCACCTAGTGGTATGTTTAGCCATTTTCAAAGATGATGCTGGCAGCACCAGCATGCCAGTGCCATCTTTGAAAAGGGCCAAGCATTCTCAGAAAGGGCCATTTAGGAAACAAAACCTTGCCAGACAAATTTCCCATTGATTTGACACCTAAACTGTTAAAATAGGATGCTTGTATGCTGACTTAAACCAGTATTCCATCCTTCCAAATTGGTAATTTTAGAATTTAAGAGACGGCCATCTTGGAATTGAAAAAAAAATTGAACCTTTTTTGTGGGGGGGGGGCTCTTTACTCTAAGTCAAAGTTTGCTTTTAATAAACAAAAAAACCCACATAATTACACAGTGGCCCACACAAACTCCTCCCATATAAAAAGCCATGTGGCCAGGATCAAGAACTACACCCCCCCATGAATAACACTGCATAGCTTAGAAGGTTATAGCAAAAAGGAGGTATGTTGTCTTTTTCTGAAGAATCAGATATCGACCATTATTGAAGCTGCAAACCAGCCTTGGGAAAACAAAAGGTCTGTTGTAGTCTGGATAATCCCATTTCATGTATCCATCCAATACTTCTCTTTGTAATGTACCACTCACCTGAACTTCTTAGCTTAAAGCATAATCTAGTGGGTTTCCTTTCAACCTATGGTATTTCTAAAGTACCAAGCACAATACCATGTAGTTGAGGCTCAAGATTGTTTTCAAGAAATCCATCCGAAAAATGTCCAACAGCTGCATTTATCACAGACGTTATTTTGAACAGCTTTTTCGACAGTGTCCCTTATGGTGAGAACAGCCTCTCTCTTCATTCTTCACAGTCATCCTCCAAACTCTTTTTGTCAGTCATCTCCACTCAAGCAAGATCCAATACATTCTCTGAACATGATCCTTATGAGTAACCTGACAATAATGCTCTCCCACGAGCAGAAATCCCTCCCAACTTGTCCTCTACAATACATCCTTCACCTCTAAAGCCCAGGGTCAGCTGTCTGTACTGTTGTTGTCTTCATAAAAGGCCCTCTGGGCAGGAAATGCAAGCGTTTGGCACTAACTCATGGTGGCGTATAAAATGATACAGACCCACACAATTGCAGTTAATTTTGAGTCAAACTGCTTGCAAACTTCCTCGAGGGGCTTTTTGCTGCACATGAAGTCAAAATAAAACAACTATCGGCAGCACCATTCTCAAGGATTCTAGCATGCGTGCATTTCTGCTCTCTGAACTGCAGCGTGGCCACAACTGAAATCTGCTTGCTCACACAACAGAAACTTCTTATTAGCATCTGCATAGAGCACACCATCACCACAGGGAAAGCTAGTTTAATCATAAATGTCAAGACATAATTAACTAAAAGGTCAGGTTTAATTACAGCTGTTGAAACCGAAATACACTAATTACCATTACTATGTCAGAAAATTTCTTGAAACAGTTTGAAATGTTTTGTTGGCGCCTTTGCTTCTTTATAATTGATGCCTTTTGTTCCATGATTGGAGATGTTTCGACAGGCGCTTTCTTTGCTAACTTTGAAGAGAGTGGAGAACAACACAGAAAATTGATGAACAAAGCACCCTGCGCACAGTTCTACAACATTTGTGCTGTGTTACTGTATTATTAATTATTTTCTTATAATCGGTGCTTGAGGTAACTGTTTTAATGGAGCTCCTTAGAGAGAGAGGGCTCGGCGCATAGCACTGTAACAGCAGAGGAAGCAGATTTATCTGAATAGCTTTTAGGTTTAATGGCAAAACAAATCAATAAGTGAAACAGACTGGTGAGAAAATAACTCAATAACTGGAAAATTTTCTCTACCTGTAGGATTTCCAAGTTTTCTACTGGGAATTCTTATTGACTTGTATAAGTATTTTGGCTTCCTGTTTTTTTCTCTCCAAAGTATAGAAAGTTTGAACAGCTTTTGATTTCAATTTCTTTTGTTTTAGACCAAGTGAAATTTCCCCCTCCTCCCTTTTTTTCACGTGATTATAATTTCCAACTTTCCTTCTTCACCCATCATTCTCATCAAAGCACAGTGCTGATTGTGGGGGCTGCTTGCAGACATCTTCCCACGTAAAAAAAGCACCCCAGAAAGATCCTCAAGTAACCCAGTGACAGCACAGCAATTCACACACACACACACACACCCTCCATAGTAACACAGGCCAATAACATACCTAAATTCAAACAAGAATGGGATAAGGTCTTTAAGGGTGGGTCCATAAATGGCTATTAGTAACGCTGGCCAGAGGATGAGACCTGAATGTCAGTGAACAGGAATAAATAGCAAGAAATAAATCACTCCGTTATGACCTGTTGTGCACTTCTCTGAAACAATTGAAGCTGGCCACTGACAGCGATAGGATGCTGCACTAGGTAAATCACCAGTCTGACTTGTGGTTTTATTTAAGTTTTGGATGGGGAAACCTATCAACTGCTCTTCTGCTACATCACTACATGGATACAGCAATTCCAGTGTCAGAACAGTCTCACAGAAACCACTCCACAGGGTGAGAATGAGCCGTTGCTTCTATGTTTGTGTCGTACTGTCACCTGCTGTCTCATGTTCACTTAAAACAATGAACATAAAGCCCTCTAAAAAATGTTCAGTCAGTTGCATAAGCCTAACTGCAGTAATTAAGGGAAAGGGGCAAACCATGGAAAGAACCCACTGCACCAGCTGTTTCTTTCATCCAGGCTATTATGACTCCAGGAGGCATTCCAGTGCCTACTGTCCCCAACCACCAATGGAGAGTAATACCTGGTTGCGGTACGGCAGCTAAAAATAAGCATTTGCTATGCACATAATGCTGACTTTATTGAGCAAATCACATATTTTATTGAGTGCCTATTAGTGATAGAACTTTGGACTGAAAATTGAGTTCGGTTCTAGACCGACCCATCCAACTTCAATTCGGATTTTGGATAGTATTTTTCAGAATCAGTTCCTGTCTGAGCAGTATGGGGCTCTGCCTCCCCCCCGACTCCTACCCAGCCTAGGCACTGGGCAGGGATCTGGGGGAGGCAGACCTGGGGGCAGAGGGGCTGCCCAGGCATAGGAATAGGGGTAGTTAATTTACTTATCTGGAGTCCAAACTGGCAGCCTGCAGTGCCCAACACGACCTTCTTAGGGCCATGCCTGGAAGAAAATACCACAGAAAATCACTGTGCATGCACTAAAATGGCCACCATGCACGTGTTCAGCCATTTTGTCCTGCACCCCAGAAAAAGAAAGGCACACATTGTTGGGTTTTAAATGGCCGCACTCTTTATGCACGTTTTAATGCAATTCAGGTTATCTGGGGATGGCCCATGTCCAATCCTGGGTCCAGTAGCACACTATAACCTAGCAGTTTCGAGCAGTCTTTCATATGCTCAGGTACTGCCCTCACTCTATGGTCATCTATTTAGTTCATTCTACACCCCCATGCATCTAGCTGGTAGGGTAGGCGTGTTAGATTACTGGTAACACCAGGTGACCAACAGCAGTTCTATGCAGCCTGATGTGCCCTAATAAACTGCCATCACACTATGCTCTATAAACTAGGTCACTCTCCCACCCAGCCGCCCGACCAGGTTGGGAATGCATGTCACCAGCATGCCTTGCACCACACACACCCTTCACGTGGTGGTCAGGGACGCTCTGGACTTGGGGGAGAAGGGGATTGGGGCAGGCACCCTTAGCTCCCTGATTGAGCGGGAGAGGAAGATGGCCGGTTTCTTTAACCAAAGTGTGAAGGGCAGTGACCTCCTCCGGGCGAAACAGGCTGAGCAAGGCTCCCCAGTGCACCAGCTGGTGCAGGATGTGTCCACCCGGTAGAATTTGACCTTCCTGATGCTTGAGCGACTTCTCGAGCAGAAAGCCACCTTGCATCACGTTCAACTGGTGATGAACAGCGGGGCACCTCCAGGGTACAATGGGGTGAAATGGGAGATCCTGTCTCACACGGTCTTTTTGCTCAGACCATTCCTGGCCGTGATGGAGACCATCAGCTGCTCCACGGCCACCATCAGCCAGGTGACCCCTCTTGTCCAGAGTCTCCTGAGGAGGCTAGAGGAGATTCTCCAGGGGCAGGAGTGTGGCCCTCAGGGCAGGAAGCTGGCAGACAAGGCAGTTGACTTGGTGCAGCAGCTGAAGGCAGGGCTGAAGGCGCAGTTCAATGAGCTCCTGAAGCGTGCGGAATACGTTTTGACAACCATGCTGGACCCCAGGGTCAAGAGCAGTGTGGCACACCAGACAGAACTCTATGAGCACTGGAAGAATGACCTGGTGGAGAGGGTCTGGCAGGCAGAGGGGGCTCTTGAGAGTGTGCGGCAGCAGCAGGATGCATCTGGGGATGGTGGGAGTGGGAGCAGCCAGCCACCCCTTTCAGCTGGCAGGGTCTATCCCTGTCCCAAGACCTAGCATTAGCAGCATGGGCACCAGCAGCAGGCTGAGCAGCAGCAGCACCCCTATTTCGAGCAGCAGCAACTCGTATGTGCAGGGAACTCTGGTGAGCATGGGTTCGTGCACAGCAGGGAAGGCAGCATGGCTGAGGGCAGTGGTAGAGGTGGTGCCCAGGCAGAGTTACATCAGGGAGTACGACAGCACCTCAGCAGCAATGGAGAGCTACCTGGAGAACGAGCCATACATCGAACCCAGCAGCGATCCCTTGGCCTACTGGGCCTGCAAGACCAACGTGGGAACTGTCCTGTCCAAAGTGGCCATGGGTCTGTTGTCCTGCCCACCAATAAGTGTTCTCAATGAGAAGGTTTTCTCCATGGCGGGGGACATTTGCTCGCCGCACCACCTGAGACTGGGGGCCAAGTTGGTGGAGCAGTTGCTGTTCCTTAAGGTGAACCTTCCGCTGCTGGGATTCCCCAAGCTGCCCCTGGACATGGATTGATGGTGCAGTGGCACATGCCATCCCATGCCAGGTGCAGTCTTGGGACGGGGCTCCTCCTCAATCTGGGCTGCTGCTGTTGAGGTGCTGTCCCTCCCTCCCAATGCCCAGTGGCCACCCTGCCTCTCTCGCTCTCTCTTTGACTATATGGCCTCGGACAGCCTATCTGACTGACATCATGACACAGGGTGGCACCTGGGAAGCTGAACACCTGCCAGCCGGCCTCTGGCTAGACGATCTCGGCTCACCTATCTGACTGGCTCTCTCACACACACTGCACAGTCTTCACCAGCCTATCTGAGTGCCCTGCCAAGGTCCCAGCCTACCTTCCCTACTGCCTCACATGCCATGCTGCATGTCTGCCTGCCTGCCCAGGTGGCCAAGATCAAAGCCTGCCTCAGTCTGCCTTCCCATGTTCATGCCACACTGCCTGTCTGCCCGCCCACCCACCCAGGTGGCCAAGATCAAAGCCTGCCTCAGTCTGCCTTCCCAT
>QEPC01013333.1:245549-283504 GCA_003113815.1 Sphenodon punctatus | reverse complement strand
GTATAGGCAGGCATGTCTAAAAGCTGCCCACAGCATTTTTACATGCCGCATGATTTCATGCCACGAGTGGGCAGCACAACTCTAAAAGTGGCCTAAGACATGAACACCCCTTCCCTTTCTAAGGGTCTTCACTGAGCCTCAGCTGTCACCATTGTGGCATTGCAGTTCTTGAGAAGGAAAAGGAAGGGGTGGGACTTATCACCTGGCCAATCAGAGGTGAGTTTAGCACCACTCCGTCTCTTCCCTTCCCATCTAGCCTGGAAGGAAGAGGGGAGTAGGAATGGGCAGGGCTCAAATTTCAACAGAAGCAGTTTGGGCTGAGCTGGCTGTGTGCGTCAGGGAGACAGAGTCCATAGAAATAGGCTCCACAGGCAAGATTTTGGCTTTGGAGACCTATTAAGAAACAATATCATTTGGACTGGCAAGTCAAATATCACATTTTCTGGGTCTAGGGCTATTCGAGTATCCACTGGTAAAATGAAAGGGCCCATTTTAAATATTTGGGTGACATAAACAAGAGTTGCTGCTGAAATCTGCCAACATCTGAACTGCACTAAACCCTGAAACCCACAGCCTACTTGGATGACAGTGGCTGCCATCTCCTAAATACTCTCTGGCCTACAATAAAAAGCACCAGGATGGTAAGCCTGGATGGTATCGTGAGTGGTAGTCTCAGCCAATCTGATTGGCATTAATATTGGGCAATTCACAATCCTTATTGAAGAAAGCCCCATATCCCTGTCTAGTGATAAGCAGCACATATCAATTGCACAGACTATTGCAGTGTAAACATGGGAATGTCTGCCATAAGTTTTTGAAGGATCCAGTGCCCAAATCACCATGCTAGTCACAGAGTGCTGGTAAAGAAAAGGTGTACAGTCCCATAGTAGTAAACCAAAATTCTTCTAGTAGCGATGAGCCTCCCACTGCATTTCCAGTTGAGTTTCCTGTGGAGGTGAGCCCTTCCCTTAATTCCCAACCTCCACTCTCACCCTTCAGATGAGTCCCTCCCCTGGTTTCCTATTCCATGTCCCTTGGTCTGCTGCCACACCCAGGCATTTGGTCTTTTTGAGCCCTTTGAAATGCTCTGTGTCTTTGTCGTGGTGCAGCCTCCTGGCAACACCCTAGCCCTGCCCTGGCCTTTTCCAGCCTGCCAACCCTGATGATGCAGGGACACCAACTCAGGCTCAATTGCCTGAGTGAGTCCCTTCACTGGTGGTTCACTGTTGAGCCTCCTGACTTCCTTTTATTGCTCTGGTTATTGCCCTCACATGGCAAGCACTGCAGCCAGCCTGCTATTGGGGTAATTCAGCGACTTTGGTCTTGCTCACTCATCATTTAACCTGTTAAAGGGGCAGATACTTGCCTCCTCCTAGCCTTCTTCACAGCAGGTTTGCACCCTGCAGTGCCACACTGCCACCCACTTTCCAGCCTTGTCCTGCAGCAACTTTGGACCGTCTGTTCCATGGCTGAAATAACTTCTAGCAGAGACAGAAGCAGGGCTCATGTTTCTAGCGTGGTGAGCCACTTGCCCACACATAGTCTTTTATAATTAGTGTTACCAATAGGGTTCACTTTGGGATCAGTATTAACTGTAAGTGAGACATGGTACACCCAATTTGCAATCAATATAAGATTTTAACGCAAAGCAGATTGGCCTTGGTCCTCGGAACTTCAGAATTCAGACTTTCTGAACTTAATACCATAATATTTGCCAAATTCTGAACTTTTCCAAAGAATTCATTTGAGCCCTAATATTTCTCTTACATGGCAATTCCCTTCCTCATTCCTGAAGGTCAGGGACCTTCCTTGCACAAATGTTCACCTTCCTCCATCCTTCCAGCTCTGGATTGCTCTGCTGCACTGTAGTATCAGCAGCCCAGACCAGCCTTCCAAATCTTCAATTCATTGATGGGGAGGATGATTTGACTTTGTACTATACATCATCTTGTGCATACATCATCATATACATTATGATTTCCTACATATCATAATATACATTATAAAGCTTGTTAAGCCACAGGCTCATGCACTTTGATCCATCTGATTATATTTTCAGGTTCTTTTAACACACCCCTCTCGTGACAAACCAATTCATTAGTTCAGCAATAGATCCATCTAATTCCCAACAGCATGTGATAACATCCTATTCAAAATGCTTCACTTCATTAATCATCCATGATATGATTATTTTCAGCTTTCACATCCATATAGTGCAACTAGTCCATATTAGTCTTATCATCCAAGTCTTGAATGCCTTACTTAAATTTCTATTTTACCATAATTGGTTCAATATTGTTAGAGTGGGTCTGGCCATAAAAAGCCCTCTATGGATTTCTTTCCCACAAGAGGTATCTTCTGTCACTTAGAGACTTGAGATAATTGAATTTTTGGATATGCTTAATCTTTTCTACCCAACAGCAGATGTTAATGACCTTGTGTTTTTTTCCTACCAGCCATCACTTTGATCTTTGATGTGCTCATCACTTAGTTGAGAGAGATAATTTGGCTAATGGAGTTCAATAAGGTCTGGAGGTCCAAAGGAGAAGTCGCAAGTAGGATCATACAAACTGCATCTCACAGCTGTACAACTTCAAATCAAAATAATTGTATGTTTACATCAAATGATTGCACACCATCATTCAAAGAAACATGAAATGAAATCATTTTTTTCTGTATTCCTGCTAACCATAGTCAAAACTTTAGATGCACAAAATAAGAAAATACAAGAGGTGCCAAGGTAATTGCAACAGATCATTCTTAAGTTGCTCTGCACATTTATTGCAGTTTCCAGAGTTATGCATTATGTGAATGATATTTTGATCTATATATCAGCTTCTCTGAAAAGCTTAGCTTTGAATTTCCTGCTTTGTATACATGTAAAACCTCGGTTATACATAACATTGTCGTAAGTTCTTTAGTTTGCACTGAATGTCATTTAAAAAAAACACAACATTGCTGCTGTTCATTAGTGCAGAGAGCGCTTGGCTATGTTATTGACAGGATAAATCTAGAGTATTTCATCTGCATGCATTAATTTTGTTATATAAAAGATACAACCAACTTGCATAAATAGGAACACAACGATGTTTTAAGGGGATGTATTCTTAAAAATAGTTAGACAAACCATTGTCATTTAAAATCCTTGGTGGGGTTGTCAAGCCATGAAGAACAAACTAGAGACCTCTTGTTCCATGAGCGTGAGTTTCTGCCCTCCAAGCTAAAAAACCCAAGACTTTAGTTCTCTAAAGTAGCCGACTCATGAAACTGGGTGGCCTAGCATCACCACACCACTAGAAAAGCTCACAACACCACACAATGTAGTGTATTCTCCCCTGAGCTGCTTCCCCAGTGCACTTCAGAGGTCCACCCAGTTCCAATTCCCCATCCAGGCCACCACTGTCTCTGAGCTAAAAGATCTGGGAAAATTTTATGGTGCTATCCAGCCATCAAAAGAAAGGAAATATCCGAGGGTGGGTGAGGCTTGAATGTGTGGGATGTGGCTTCTACATGCACAATGTAGCAGGAGTGAATCTCTAGCAATGTGTGCTGGGGTCCAGCAGGAACACAATACCAGGGAAGTCAGAAGCTGCTGCTGCATCCCCATCCCAATCCATTCTGTGCCTCCATAGATATGATGTGTTCAGCAAATCCAGTGCACAAGACCTGTTAGTAGTGCCAAGGGTGGTGCAGTGATCTGCAGATCACTGTGAATTTTATGCTTTTAATTATGGTTTTATATTTGTATATTTATATTTGTATTAATAATGTATTTGTAATTTAATTCTGAGCTGCCTCATGTTGCCTTTGAACAAGAGGGGTGGGGTAAATATAAATATATTAATAAAATGATACGCGAAGGACTTGTCAGGGCTTAACCCCAGCAATTAAATTTAAGTGGGGGAACAGAACCCCTGGAAATGTTCCCAGTAGGCACATACAACCTGAAATGTGAAAGACCAGGAAAAGGCCAATATTGGAGATTTCAGAGTTGGAAACAAAAGCCAAAAATACACAACCAACCATGATGGCTTATTTGTAGGGATGGCTGCTCTGTATCTGCATTAATACAAATCTTTTAGGCACCTATAATCAGAGAGAGCTCTTTTGAAAACAGATATTAACTGTTCTGTTTTAAGATGCTGTTTTTCATTCATTCCAGTGAAGCATTGTACTGCTGCTCTCATCACTAACATAAAACATACCCTCACAAATGCCTTAATGCCTCCCAAGTATACACTTGTTCACATTCTTAATGGACTTTCAAGAATGTCCATGGCTTGCTGCAATGTTCCACAAATGTCAAATGCCACAGTATACTGCCACAGCCCTAACGTACTCTACGAATGGTGAACCCTCCCCCCAATGCAGATCCCATTCCATTGAAACTTCTAAACTGGGGTGTACATGTGATCCATTTCTTCAATTCTTCTTCCACCTCTCTTGCCTCTGGTGTCTTCTGGCTCTTTCCTACTATCGGTCTCCCACTTCTGCTGGAGCCAACAGAGCAGCTTCTGTGGGGCTGACCCGGCTGAGGCCTTACTTTGACTAGGTCCCTCCCAGACCCACAGCAGTTATTCCCCCCATCTACATCATATCTTTGTTTTTCTGTGGCACCCCCATTTGTTTGATATTTTATTTGATTAGTTATCGGTTTTATAATATTTTGTATGTCGCTGTTTTAAATTTTTATACTTGTAAGCCATCTCGAGCTACTAGATGTTGGAGAGGCGGGGTAAAAATATTGAAATAAAATTAATAACTTGCAATAGCTGTTGCTTTGCAATAAACTTTATACAAAATAAAATAAAATGAATATGATCCCTGCATGCATTGTCCTGTTCCTTTTCCTTGGGGAAATTGATTAAAACAAGTATCTGCTGCTATAATCTTCCTTGCACAATAAGAAGGATGTGCCATGCTGTCCACCATGGGACCTCCTCCCTCCCCACCACATCCCATTGACTTACGTACCCTCATGAATGCCACTGCTCCTCCCTCCCACATCTGGCTGTGTTTGGTTCATCAACTACATATGTGTTCATCGCATGCCCAGAGTTGTCATGGCACCAGGATGGAGAGGTGATGGTCTACATTGCCCTTGCTGGGGTGACCAGAAAGAGTGTGTTTCAATGTCAGTGATGAATGTGTCCTGCCTTCATTAGGGATGGGCGAACACAGTTCGGAAGCTCGGAGTTCGGACCGAACTCGGTCTGTTCGGTCGACCGAACCGAACTTCCGAACCGAACTCGAATTTCAAACCAAACCAAACCGAACTGAATTTCCGAACTCCGTTCTGTTCGCCCATCCCTAGTGGCAACACACACCAAAAAAACTGGTTTTGAATGGCCAAACTTAGTTCGGAAGTTCGGAATTCAACCGAACTCGGTCTGTTTGGTTGACCGAACTGAACTTCCGAACGAACTCGAATTTCAAACCAAACCGAATTTCTGAACTCGAAATTCAAACCGAACTGAACAGAACCGAATTTCTGAACTCCGTTCTATTCGCCCATTCCTAGCCTTCACATTAACGGTCACAGATAGCTGTGTTCTGTTCTCCATCAACACATAAGATCATCCAATTCCCAGAGTTGTCAAGGCCCCAGCACATGTGGAGACAGGCAATAGGTTGCTCTTGCTGACCACAGGCTCAGTGAGTATTACCTTGCTTCATGATACTCAGTAAAAGCAGGTTCCATGCTATGTGGAGATTCCCCATCAAGTAACACTAAAGCAGGCATAGCCCTGCATTGAACATGGGGCCACAAGTGCATTCAAATTGGCAGTGATCCGTGTGTCCTTTAAATCACAATAACTCCTACAGCTAGCTGCATTCTTAGTAGACACATGAGCCAAGTCATTCATTGCACAGAGTCTCTATGTTGCTCATGTCACCCTCCTCACTTACAAGCAGGGCTGGCCTTATCACAAGGTGACCTGGGGCAACCGCCCTGGGCTGTAGTGGCTCCTGTTTTTATCTGGGCAGAGTATAGAGACTCCATTGCCTCCCAGAAGATGCCCAAACATGACCATGCTAGGGCTCCACAGAGGATGCATGCCCCCCCAAGGAAGTGGGGCCACCAGGGGTCCTGCAAATTCTAAGGTCAGCCCTGCTTACAAAACCTTACAAACATTGTCTCATGCCTTGCCGCTCTGGCCTGCTGGCAGCCACACCCTCATTCGCAAAGATGTACATCACACCTCTCTACCCAGCTTGGAGGCATACCCTCCCTCCCTCCCGAAGATTCACACCTCACTGTGTCACCACTCTGCCCTGCTGGCAGTCATGCCCTCACAAAGACTGTCTGCTGCTGCTGCTACTTTGAAAGCGATTTCTCAGAAAAGGAAATCCAAATACAGCTTAAAAGAGTCTCTCACACACACTGCCCAAACCATTATTTCACATTAGTGGGACGGCATAGCAAACCTATTGTGCACTTTGTGATAAAAGCATGATATTTGCCACAGAGGTAAACGAACATATTATGAACAAATCTGGATATTGAGCCATCACAGATTTGCCCCCTGACAGCCATCTTTCAAAACGGCCATCAGCAGTAAATGTGTATTTGACCTATATATTATTGATTATTTTGGGAAATCCTATATAATTATAGCCAAATAAAGTATAAGTGAGTGTGTGTGTGTGTGTGTATACATATATATATAAATATGTAATTGTTTCATTGCAGGTGGTGGTTGCTGATCAATGGTGGTGTTGCTGTTAGCTAAACAGGATGTCGAGAAGTTTCAAACTGGTTGACCCTGGTTGTCCAGAACCATCAACGTCCTCTCAACATTCAACAGCGACTAACTGGAACCTTTGCATTATCTGCCACGAAGACACACCAGAGCAACATGTCCAGCACAGTCTAAAAGGAGAGACATGGGTAGTGGATGCAGATCACTGGCAGAAAACCTTCTCAAGTTTGATGAGCTCGGAGAACCACCACGAAATCTTCAGTTGGGAAGGTTAGGTGAAGGGCATGGGGTTGAGTTGGCTATGGTTGCCAACAATGCTAGGTTCCATAACACATGCAACCTCAAGTACAACACTACAAAGTTTCAAAGAGCAGAAAAAAGAAAATTCAAGACAAATAGCGATGATGTATCTGCTGCACGTAAATACACCAGGTCACAAGCACAGAAAACATCCAGTAACGAAACAGCAGTCCAAGATGCCTGGTGTTTCTTCTGCGGACAGTTATCTGGCACTGATGGTCTGCATGAAGCAACCACATTACAGATTGACAGCCGGGTACGTGCCTGTGCAGTGCTTCTCAAGGACACAGAACTACTGGCCCACCTTAGTCCAGGAGATATGATCGCCTTGGAAGCCAAATACCACACAAAGTGCATAATGGGATGGTATAATTGTGCAAGAAAGGTCAAGACTGAGGTACCCACAGGTTCCGAAAGGGATCAAATGATTTCAGGAACAGTCTTTGCAGAACTGGTCATGTACATCGAGGAAACATGTCTCAATAAAAACACTGCACCGGTCTTCAAACTTGCTGATCTTGCAAGTTTGCAAGTTTAACGTGTCTATACACGTCAAGGATGGAGCAGCTTGGAGTTAGGTGCAATGCAAGACTGCACACCACAAGCAGTCTCATGCTCATGGCTCATTTTCCTGACATGCGTGCACAGAACAAGGGACGTGATATTTTCCTGGCTTTTGATGAAGACCTCAGTGCTGCACTGGCCAAAGTCTGTGAGCTCGACATAGACAGTGACACACTTCACCTTGCATATGCTGCACAGATTGTTCATCGTCATATGTTTGATGATCCTAAACCCTTTTCAGGCTTCACAGATGTGTCACAAGAACAGTCTGTACCATCTCTACTTCTTACCTTGGGGTAATTTCAGATGTTACAATACCACGGTCAACCACGGTGAACCCCCCGCGGCAGGTGCAGTACCGTAATGTCTGTTGGCCCCAAAAGAGATTCCCGCCAGATGTTCACCCCTGACGGGAATCTCTTTGACCATGCTTTCAGCCCTCCAGTCGCCTGGAGCTCGAGAAGCATGGTCAAAGAGATTCCTGCCGGGGGTGAACTCCAGGCAGGAATCTCTTTTGGACCCAACAGACATTACGGTACCGTGGTCGCCATGGTGAGGTTCACCGTGGTATAGTAACATCTGTTACTGCCCCACGACCCAGAATCGACTGACGTCCGTTACCGCCGCCGATTCCGGGCCATGGCCCATACCCTGGGATATATCAGGCACAGTGGCTGCATTGGCCACTGCTCCCACCCATCTCCCGAAGGGCGGACGGCCAGGGGGGCATGGGTGGGCAGGGCTGTGCAGTCACACATTGCACCATGTGGCCCTGCCCCTCCCCCGATCCCCTTGCAGAATCAGTCGGCACGTCTGTTGACCGGCCAATCTGATTTCGGAGGGGGACGAAGAATTGACCACGCGCTGTGTCAAGACGGCATATCTGAAATTACCCTTAGTTAGCATGGTTTTAGAGGGTTCCAGCATCAAATACAAGATTCTGGATTGTGAGCCATCACAGATTTACTCTATAACCCCTGCAACACTAGCCATCGCCCAACTTCTGAAGTTCAACAGCATCAAACACAGGAAGACATTTGGTACCACTCCATTTATCAGTGTGAGACACAGCACAACACAGGAGACACCGGTTCCAACTTACATTGGGCTGATGTTGCACGCTCAGACACGTAACAGGGAATTGGTAGACCGGCTTTCTAATCTGGGCATAAGCATCTCCTATGACCATGTTCTTCATCTCTCGGCAGAAATGGGAGACACTGTCTGCCAACAGTTTCACAGGAAGCACGTCATCTGCCCTCCCAAGATGCGAGGCAGTGTGTTTACAACTGCAGCCATTGACAATATAGGTCACAACCCCAGTGCAACAACAGCAAAGGAGTAATTTCATGGTATCACCATCTCCTTCCTGCAGTACCCCAGTTTCAGTGGCGAGGGAATGGACCAAAACATTGGCATTGTCAGAGGATCCAGTAACACTGACTTGAAGACAGTGGGTCACTTGTCACACTACTACACTGACGTGCCACCTGTCACCAGCAGTATCAAGAAGTCCACTGTTCCAGCTGCTAGTGTGATGTCTCTTTGCAAGGACAACTTTAAGCAACAGGTTGATGAAGAACACCTCTGGCTAGAGCATGCAAGGCAGGCTCTCGATGACAATACTGAGACTGTGGAAAATACATCCTGGGCAGCATACCACGCTAACCGGAAGCCACCAGCGGGTCGTGCCATCTGTCCCACTGCCCTGCTTCCACTATTCCTTGACAGTGCCCATAACATGGCAATGATCAAGCACCCGATGGATGTGGTAAAGAATGCAGTTGAGCATCTAAGTGCTGGCCAGACACCAATCGTCACCTTTGATCAGCCACTATATGCCTTGGCCAAACAAATTCAGTGGAAGTGGTCAGAGAAGTATGGAGAAGATAAGTTTGTGGTCATGTTCGGTGGCCTGCACATACTAAGGGTAAAAACAGATGTGACTTTGGCCCACTCTGGCCTGGGCCCTGCTGGCACGTGTAAAAACACCCTGCCAGATGTTGGTCCAGGATTGTTCTGGGGAGTGTTGGCGGCTAGCCCAGGCTGTGACCTTGGAAAATATCTGAGGTCACAGCCTGGGCTTAGGGCCACCCATGCGGGCCAAAGCAAGCCACAGTAGGCTCACGACTGTTCTGGCATGGCTTACGCCTATGGCCAGTCACCATGGCTGTGCCTCATTGGCTACCATGGCTGTTTGTCATGGCGAGGCAGGGTGCTGGGGGGCAAGACACAGGTGGGACTGACTACCTGCCCATTTGTTGTGCTCCTCGCCGTACCCAGGCCATACAGGCAGCAGGACAGCTCCCCAGTCATGGCAGTTCGTGACATCAGCTGACCTGGGTTATTGTCAACTGTGATTTTCTGGCCCAGAGAGCAGTTTCACCATCTGCACATCTGTTTTTACCCTAAGTCTCAAAAAATACATATTGTGTATGCTAAAATGAGAAGCAGATGCGGAACTCTGGATCTCATTACGCTAAATACAGATAGATATCAGCTGCACTACACATACACTTATTTGGCTTCCCCATTAATGAGTTTCCTGCCCCACCCCCTGTGCTGGTCATCATATAGATTGATTCCAAAACTCCTGTTTTACATTATATATCTGTAGAAAGCCAGGCTGGCCCAATGGTTGAGTTGAACACTAGGGTTCAGTCTCCTGCTCTCACAAGCTGTGGGTGGAAGGTGTGGCTTCTGGAGCATAAGGAATAGCTTTTGGACTGTTTGGGGTCCCAGCAATTATTTTTTTTTGTTGATTTTTAACAAAAAATGAAGCACTGACTAACACAATGGAAGCTGAAGCCCTTTGAACAAATGTGCCACTTTCTAATGTTTCAGTTACCCAAGCACCTGCGCCAAGGAGCTTTACACCAATCCACTGAGGAAGTCTATGGCATACACAATAGTAGTCTACTAGTAGTTGGTCAGGCATCAAAATGTCAGGTGAATTTGTAGCCCTTTCCTCATTAGTAGAGAATACTAATGAGAAAGGGCTAAAAATTCACCTGACATTTTGATGCCTGACCAACTAAATGGGAATGTAAATACAAAAGGGAAGAAAATTAAAACATCTGTGGAACGTTCTTTTGATCCACTTCTTTCCTGGGAGGAAGAGTCCTTGGGCACTGATAGCACAGTGATATCTGATAAGAACGATATGAATCCCTATTAATTATTAGGGAATCAGTACTTTTTAATCAATGACCTGATGAGGAAATTGATCAGACAATTAACTGGGGTCTCAGAATTATTGAAAAAACAAAAGGTGCAATTTCAAGTAGTCACAGACTTTATTTCTGAATTCAGGATGGAGAGAACATATAGGAAAGACATTTTGCAGACCCAATGTAAAAAGGATCAAGTGGATCAGTCAGAAACAGATCAAAGAAATTTAATTACATCATCACTAAAGGGGACAGTGCCTAGAGACACCCAAGACTGGGCAGGCAGGTCTTTCACGTGTAATATCAAGGGACAGACCACAGCAGGGATCCTTTCGAGAATCCCAGCACATTACTATAAATCATAAGGCTGTCTCATTGAGGATAGTTCCCTTGCCAAACAGTGTATTTCCAAGCTGGAACTCCAAGTTTTCAATTTTAAGGCATTTTCAGGATATATTTAGAATCAACATCCCAATATGGAAGATAACTTCATATCAAATACTACCAGCTCCTTATGATTTGTAGCGTCTGGTAGTATATTTTAGAACCCCAGTCCTGGTTAATAGAATTATGGCAGAATATGAACTGTTTAGGTCCTGGGGAGTTACTATAGGAGAAGTGTTTGTTGATACAGTACATAGGCCATTGGTGAATCCTAATCAAGAGAATCATCTTAACCAGGATCAGATTAATAATACCAGTTACTCAAGGCTTGGCACCCAGCCAAAGATTAGGGAGAAGAGCCAAACTTCAGATTCAATAAAGGATAGGCTTATCACTATTGCTATGCCTCAGCAGTCTTTTATGGAACTAAATCAGATAGAGATACAGATAGCCGATCTAGTTTGCACCCTTCTAAACAGCTTGATGGATCAGCTGTTAATGTTATGGACAATGAGGTCCCAAATTTATCTGAACCACTCCTTCCCTTTTTTCCCTTAAATGATATTTTGAGAGTCATAAGGAACATTTACAAGTGTCAGGAAAGGAGTAGGGATGGGCGAACAGAACTGAGTTTGGAAATTCGGTTCGGTCGACCAAAGTATTCGAGTTCGGTCCGAACTTCTGAACAAAGTTTGGAAATTCAAACCCCATTGAACTAAATGGAATATTATCTTTTAGGGATGGGTGAACAGAGCCGAGTTCGGAAATTTGGTTTGAAAATCGAGTTCGGTTTGGTCGACCGAACTGGTCAAGTTCAGTCCGAACTCCAAACCTCCGAACCACGTTCGCCCATCCCTAGAAAAGAGACATTAAATAGCTATGAGAATGCAAAGGCAAGCTGTGTAAATCTCTCATCAAATTTGCTGGATTCACATTTGTCTATTCCAATCCAGTCTGTTCAGGAAGAAATGGAGACTACAGTTGATGACTGAAAAGTGAGGTGTCATGGCCCAGATATCATATCTATTTGCTCATGGAATATCTCTGGTTGGAAATCTCAGTGGAAAGATGTGTCTTTCATTACTTATATTAGTAAATTTTATATTATTCTCATGCAGGAAACTTGGGTAAAGTCTCCCATTGAATTGGAGGGGTATAGGTCATACTGCAGTTCAGCAGTTTCCTATAAGGCCAAAGGATGACCAAGTGGAGGTATAGCCTGCATGATTATGGAGGATCCTGGGATTACAGTACGTTTGGTTTCTGACCTTCACCCGCTTGGTTTGGGTATTGTTCTAAACATAGGCTCCTAAACAATTATTATACTGTCAATTAACATCCCGCCAATTAATTCTAGATCCTTTGATAGCCATATTTGGTCAAGCCTTGAGTCTGCAGTGCAACAATTTTTGCTGAATTATCCTAGAGGTTTGATCATATTGGTAGGGGATTTCAGTGCTAGAATGGGATCAGATTATGAGAAACTAGCTCCATATTGCGATGTTGTGGCCTCTAATAACTCTGATAGATTAAAATATAGACATTTGAAAGATTCAGGAATAAATTATTCAGGTATTAAACTTGCCAATATTGTAGCTAGTTTGAATTTGCAGATACTAAATGGTTCATGGCCAGGCGATCTGGAAGGGGAATTTACTTTCGTGGGCCCTCAGGGTGTGAGTACTGTGGATTATATTATTGTAACTCCAAATGTCCTGGAAATTCTCAAAGATTTTTACGTTGGATTACAGCAGAACAATGATCATTTACACTTACTTATTTAAGTCTTGATCATGATCCATCAACATCTGCTTATTTAAACCAGTTCCAACTTCGATTTTGGATATGTATGCCCAGTCAAATGGACAGATTCTCTGGCCCAGTCTTTTTCTCAGGTACTGAAATCACAGGATTTATCTAGTAAGAGGACTATTATAATGACCTCCGACTCAGATAATAAAGTAATAGAAACGTAAATCAAATTGGCAGTTTATTATATCAAGGTGTAACAAAGAATCAGCTCCTACCAAAGAAAGAAAGAATAAAGAATCAAAAGTGGTTTGATTCAGAGTGTAGACAGGCTAAACAGAAATTTGTAGCAATATATAGGAGTATCGTAAAGGCCGATTACAAGCTCTTCCATTTGAGTATGTTACTTCAAAGTCCATTTACAGAAGTTTAGTTGAAAATAAGAAAAGGGAGTTTGCTGAAAAGATCTGGGCAGATCTTTTGATGGCAGTGGAGAAGGGCAACAGCAGGAAATTTTGGGTAATCGTTAATGGTTCACTTAATAAAGAGAGGAACTTCTGGTCATTCCCAATCCCCAAACAAACATGGGAGCATTATTTTCAGGATCACTTCCAGGCTAATTCTGAAGTAGTAAACTCTATTGGGAATGGAACCGAACCCATTTTACTATCTTGGAATCCAGTTACTAAACTGGAAAGAGTAGATTTGATAAGACACATTTAAAAACAACAAGGCCCCTGGCCCAGATCTTATACAAATTGAGGTTATTAAGTATTTTAGAGATTAGTGGGTCCCATTTCTTGCTTCCCTGTTCACGATAATAAATACCGGTATAATTCCTGCTGAATAGAATAAAGCAGTTGTTATCCCTATATATAAGAAGGGTGTTAGGGTGGTAATTAACTGGGTTAGCCCTATCAGCTTATTGAGTGTAGTAAGTAAACTATTTTCAAAGACATTATTGGCTAAGCTGTCTGTTTGGATGGAAAGTAGTAAAGTGATTTTCCCAGAGCAAGTAGGATTTCAGAGAGGAAAATCAACGGTAGACCAATGTTTAATTCTTTTCCATCTAATAGAGAAATACTGTAAGGCCAATAATAGGTTCTTTGCTGCTTTTCTGAACCTTAAGGCTGCTTTTGATTTGGTGAATAGGGAATGGCTTTGGGAAAAATTGGAAACGTCATCAGTTGATCGAAGGTTATTATTTCTGTCACAAAAACTACATACAAATTTGTATATGTTAAGATTGATAGTGTATACCACATTACAGACAATATTAGCACTGCTACTGGAGTAAGGCAGAGGTGTGTCTTGGCTCCAGCTCCTTTTCATTTGTTTGTTAACGACTTAATACCTAAAATGTCAAAGCATCAATTCCCCCCCCCCCCCTAAATTGGCAACCAGACATGTCAGATGTCTTATGTATGCAGATGACCTGGTTCTGGTTTCTCAAACCAGATTACGTCTTAAAAGACAACTCTCAACCTTCGTAAATTACTGTATATTAGGGATGTGGGAACACTGTTCGGAGTTCAGGCCAAACTTGGCCTGTTCGGACGACCGAACCGAACAGCTGAACAGTTCGGAAAAGTTTGGATGAGTTTGGGGATGGGAAAAATGTGACTTTGGGTGGGAAAAACATGTCTGGAAGGGGGAGGCAGCTGAGGAGCAGACTTCATGGTACCAGGGGTGGAGACCAGGAGTGATTTCAGGGCCACATGATACCGATACCAAAAAAATTATGCAATTTCGGTATCGGTATCGAAAGCACTATTTTCGGATGTTCATCCGAACCAAACTCCGCTGAACCAAACAACTGAACCCGAACTCAGGTTTTGAACCGAACAACCGAACCGCGTTCTGTTCGCACATCCCTACTGTAAACCCAATCAATTACAGATTAATTATGAGAAATCAAAAGTGATGATTTTTACTAAAGAAAAGAAGAGTTATCGTTGGGTGGTTGATGGGCACTATTTATCGTTAAGTTAACAACTTTAAATATTTGGGACTTAATTTACACTCTACCAGTAAATGGAATATGCATTATAATAAAGTGATAGTGGGGGCCCTGATTTTGCTATTTGGAATTTATTTAGAGGTTCCGGCAAAACCCACTATAAATTGGCTATTAAGGTATTTGATGCCAAAGTTCGATCACAGTTTATTTATGGGGCTGAGTTATGGGCCATATAGATGCCATCAAACTTAAATATCCCACAAACTAAATTTCTCCGATCACTCTTAGCCTTTCCACGGGGCATTCCCATGGCAGAAATTATTTATTTATTTATTTATTTAATGCATTTATTAGTCAGCCCTCATGCCTAAGGCATTCCGGGGTGATGTACAATTTGATAAAAACATTTCATAAAAACATTTTTAAAACAATGCAATAATTTAAACTAAAACAGGGTTGGAAAACAAAATTAATAAAAATGAAAATAAAAGGTAGGGAAGACCTAAAACCCTAAACCCCCCTCCCCCCCTCCTCCCCAAAGGTCTGGGTGAACAGCCAGGTTTTACAAGCCTGCTGGAATATCAAAAGGCTTGGGGCCAGGCGTGCTGCCTCCGGGAGGGAATTCCAAAGAAGCGGCCTGGCCACCAAGAATGGCCTCTCCATTGTGGTCCCCCGCTTAACACAGGGGAACTCCAAGAAGGCACCCTCGGTGGACAGAAGGAGTTGCTCTGTGGCGCGGAGGGTGAGGTGGTCCCTGAGGTACAAGGGGCCCAGACCGTGAAGGGCCTTATAGATCAACACAAATACCTTGAACCTGGCTCAGCATGCTATTGGCAGCCAGTGCAGAGTCAGGAGCACAGGTGTTATATGCTCCTGATAACCCATCCCCGTCAGGAGCCAGACCGCTGTGTTCTGTACTAGCTGCAGCCTCCGAACAAGGGCAGCCCCATGTAGAGCACATTACAGTAGTCCAGTGTCGAGGTGATGAAGGCATGGATGAGGGAAGCCAGGTTCGGCCCAGAGATGTATATGGACACAGCCTCCACACAACTGGCGGAAGGCAGCCTTCACCACCACCTCTGCCTGTTGATCCAGGCGGAGATCTGAGTCCAACACCACCCCCAGACTCCGAACCTGCTGAGCTATTGGAGGGCAAACCCCCCCAATCAAGGGAGCGACACTTCCCTCGCCCTCCTCACCACCATCACCTCCGTCTTATCGGGGTTGAGCTTCAGTCTGCTCTGCCACATGCATTCCACCACGGCCTCCAAACACTAGTATAGCAACGAGACAGCAGGGTCTGAAAAAGAGTGGACAGCTGAAAAAGAGAGGTACAGCTGAGTATCATCAGCATATTGGTGACATCGCACCCCGAACCCTCTCACGATCTCCCCCAAGGGCTGCATATATACATTCAATAATAAGGGAGACAGGATGGAACCCTGTGGAACACCACAGGCAAGATATTTCAGCTCCCAACACCACCCGCTGGCTTCTCCCCAAGAGAAATGAGTGAAACCATTCAAGAACAGTCCTGCCCAGACCTCCCAGGTCTCGCAGCTGTCTCAACAGGAGCCCATGGTCCACGGTATCAAAAGCGGCCGAGAGATCTAGCAGGATAAGAAATGTAGAACATCCTGCATCCAACCCCCGGTGGAGATTGTTGACCAAGGCCACCAATGCTGTCTCAGTGCCATAGCCAGGACGGAACCCAGATTGAAAAGGGTCTAGAAAACTGACACTATCCAGATGCACCTGGAGCTGGATCACAACCGCCCACACAATAACCTTCCCTAAAAAGGGAAGGTTAGAGACAGGTCACTAATTGGTGAGTGCATCCACATCTAATATGGTTTCTTTAGCAGGGGGCACACCACAGCCTTCTTGAGGCTGGGTGACAACCACTCCTGCCACAGGGACGCATTAACCACTCTCGCCAACACCATCCCCAATGTCTCCCTGGAGGCTTTCACCAACCAGGACGGGCAAGGATCAAGTTCAAAACTGGTGGCTCTCACAGACCCCAGGACATCCACGGCATCAGCCGGCATCACTTCTTGAAACTCCCCCCACAAAGTTGGAACAGACAGGCCCTCCATAACCTCGCGCTCTCCATCTACTGACCCCAACCCGGTGTCAAAGTCACTCTGAATCCGAGCTATCTTGTCTGCAAAGTAGATGACAAAGTCCTCGCAGCAGGCCTGGGACAAGTCCCCGTCCAGGCGGAGGGAGGCTGTACTGACCACCCTCCGCACCACCAGAAACAGCTTCACTGGTCATGACTTTGCAGATGTTATGAGGGCAGCAAAGAACTCCTTCTATGCTGTCCTCACAGCCTCAACATAGGACTGCAAATAGGCCCTATGGAGAAGTCGGTCGGAGTCAGAGCGAGTCCGATGCCAGCGTCGCTCTATCCTCCTGCCTACTTGTTTCATACACCGCAGCCCCTCAGTAAACCAAGGGGCCCTGCGGTGACAAGACAGAGGCAGGGGGCATCTCGGAGCCACCCTGTCAATGGCCTCCCCCAGCAAGCTGTTCAAATGCTGGAAAAGCTCATCAACAGAGTGGCCGTCCAGGTCCAAGGTTAATTCCATCAGCTTCCAAGGGCAGACCAATCTAACTGGTCCCATCCCCTTCCAGAGGTGGTGCTCAGAGACTGGTCTGGAGAAGATAATGGTCCTTCCATGACAAAGGCATAGCCCTAACGTCCCCCACTACCGGACCACCCATCTCAAGGTCAGAAATAAAGATCAGGTTGAGGGTATGCCCCCCCACGTGGGTCAGGCAGTTGACCACTTTGGACAGATCCATGGTTGCCATGGCGGCCATGAATTCTCTCTCCACTCCTTCAAGGATGGCATCGGCATGAACATTGAAGTCCCCCAGGACCAAAGTCCTGAGGAGCTAAGCGCCACCTCAGAGGCCAACTTTGCTAGAGCAGCAAGGGATGCTGCCGGACATGAAGGGGCCCGGTATACCAGCAGCACCCCTAACTTGCCCCCAGCCAAATCAAACACCACGTGGAGGGCCTCAATACCTGAAATCTCCTGGACTGGATATCTCCTGACAGGCCAGTCTTCTCTAAAAATAATTGCTACAGCACCTTCCTGGCTGCCTGTGTGGGGCTGTACAGCACGTACAGCATACCCAGCCAGAACTAGGTCCACTATAGCTGGACCAGCCATCTCGTCCAGCCAGGTCTCTGTAATACACGTGAGGTCCACAGTCCCATCCAGGATCAGATCCCAGATAATTGGAGCCTTGTTTACAATGGACCTTGTGTTTAGCAGCAGCAGCCCCCCACAGGAAGACCTTGGACCTAGCTCCTCCCTCCACCCTAGAGGGGGGGGATGGCACACTGCACCTCCAGAAGGCACCTAGGTCCCCTAGGAGTGCAAGCCATCCAACCCCGTGGACCATACCATCCATACCCAAGAACCACCCCTATGGCCGCTACTCTCCCCCCGTCCACCCAATCCTGGCCCCCTAAACCTGGTTGTTCACCCAATGACCCCTCACCCCCTCACCATTCCCCCCCCCTCAAGCCATCCCTCAGTCTACCCGGCCATCCTGCTGCCACCAGGGGCCGGCATAAGACATAACCCCCTGAACTTCCCCCTCTCACCGGGAGTCAGGTCCCCCCCCCCCGCCTACTACCACCAAGTGACTCCCTACGGCTCCCCCTGCTACCACCAGGGTTCTGCACCATTCCACCACTAACCCACCCTATCCTCTAACAACCCCGCCTACACTCCCCCACCCTTCCTCCCCAACCCTGAATAAACAATACTGCTACCTGCTATAAAGCCCCCCCTAAGTCCCCTGTGGCCCCAAAGTGCCCCTAAGTTCCGCGCCCTTTGGCCCACGACCCTTTGTCCTGTGCTCTGAAGCTCGCGGCCTTCAGCTTCGTGGCCTGCATCAGAGCTACTGGCAGCTGGACTAAATAGCCCCCAGCCACTTCCAGGTAGGGGAGGGGTTATGCCGGTCTATGTGACTGGCTTCTTCGTTCCCCCCCCCACCTCCTGGAGCTCACAGTGTCTTTTGTGTTTCCCACAGGTCCCTGGAAGTCGAGCAGAGCAGTGGGATTAGAGTAGCAGCAGCAGCAGCAGCAGCAGCAGCGGACCCCCACCACCCCCCAGCAGATGGAACCACACAGGTTGGTCTAGAGTCTAGATTAAGATAGAATTGGGACTGAAAATCTGGTCAGCAGTGATCTGAATTATTGGCTGAAGATCATGCGGCCAACCAGAGCCGGACTTCTCCAGTTTCTGTTTGTGGATTCTTTTCAAAACTCTTGGTTTAAGGTGATAGAGGATCATTTAAAGGAAATTGGCTTTTCAGGTGACTATTTTCAAGGAAAGGACCTGAAAGCTGCCAAATCAGAAATTTCTATGAGGATTCATGATTTGGATCACCAGGAAGATCTAACAAAAATTGGGGATACAATTTATTTATTAAATTATATACAGCGGGCCCCCATCCAGACTGTATGGCACATTATTTAACAAGCCAGATTCCATCACAGGCCAGATATTTATTCTTATGTGCCTGATTTAATTCCCTGCCAACAAAGGTCTTTGAGGGCCATTATGCTAAAATACACTATGCCGACCAACTTTGCCCCATATGATCATCAAATCACAGAATCAACAGAACACATCTTGTTTTCCTTCCATTTATATGACAAATTAAGAGGAAAGTACATTCAGCCCTTTCTATCCAAGAGCCCAACAAGATCTGACACCTGTTGGTTAGGGATTCTATTGGCAGATGAAGTACCAGCTGGCAGTTGCAACCTTTTTTCAACAGGCTTTCCGGTTGCAGGGAAAATGTCTCCATTTTAAACCTATTGAAGGGGATTGATGTTTGGGCCGTGATACCCAAATCCCAAATATTTATTTCAGAAAGTGACCATTGGTCATTGTCCACATAATCAAACACATACAACATACACAAAGGGCCATGATACATGATACTTGACACCTTGTAGGTATATGGCACCCTACATGATACCTTATATGATTCTTACATTATATCGCTTACATCGTATCATATTATATTATATTGTGTTATGCATACTATATTATTCTTTGTTATATTATGTTGGTCCTTATTATATTTTCTTATTTACAATTGTTCTTATCCTTTCAATTTATTACTTGCATATGTGAATTATGAATTATAGCTTTTATAATTTAAATGTCAATTGCTTGTGTTGACAATTTGAATAATTTTAAAGGTTTGACCCATTGTTGTTGCAGGAATTTAATTATTCCCTGTAATTTATTTTGGTATATCTGTTATGTAAAAGAATTTATTACCTTTTGCTATTACCTTTGATAACGCTAAATAAAATATAACTAACTAACTAGTAGAAGCTTGGGTTTGAACATAATGTGCATGCTTTATAGGGACACTGACCCAGATACATCATAGCCTTATTGCTTTGTTATTGTAGTTCTAAACAAACAGAATATTGCATTCTCTGCAAACTATGTAGATTTGTTTGAATGATAATTGCTAGGATCAACCTGGGACTACTTCCATCAGATCAATGAAGAAATGCATTCATGGACAGACAGACCCAAAGTATCAGCAATAGTGGCTTTTATAATTTTCAGTCATTAGAAGAAGGTAGTCTTCTATGGAGCCAGAGATAAACAAAATGTATGGAAGAGAACTTTCAGCATATGACACTTGGTAGCTGGAAGCATCGGATCATCATTCAGAAGGGCCAACCAAGTACTTTAAATAACATACGCTCTATAGGAAAGCTTGTATTTGCACAGAATAATGTGTGCCTTTGGTTGGGGCAACAATATCACTGCCTCATCATTATCCATGAAATTTGTATGCTTTCAGAAATTTCAGCAGAGATTCTGTTTTTGATGGATCTGGCCATTTCAATCAGTTGAGCAAAACGCAGAACAGAATACAGAACCAACCCATGCTTTGCTGGAATGAACAGAATTATTTTGCCTCCTACTATGCAAAATGATAGCGATTGTTCTGTACATGTGCAAAATGGTGGCACAGTATAGCGCTGGGCACCACTATTTTGCACATGCGCAGGAGGAAGCAAAATAATCCCTTCAGAATTTCAGTTGGAATTTCACTGCAGATTAAATCCATTTAGAAATTCTGATCGATGTTTCAAAAATGCGGAAAACTTCCACGAGGATGGTAGGGCTGTTTTGATTCAGCCCTAGTTTTCAGTAACACATATAATGATTGGAATTCACTAACACTGGACAGGTAAAAATAAAATACAGTTGGGAAAAGAAACAACAGTAAGAGATCAAAAACATACACATCCATAAACATTCAAACAGGGCCTGTAGATAGGCTACAATTAAGACAGAACAGTAGCCAAAAGTGTCAATACCACTTTAAATTGGAAAGTAGATATTACTTGCTAATTATGAAAAAAAGGACAGCACAGTAAAGGGTTAATGTGCTAGACAGGCTCAAGGAAAGCAAAAGGAAAAGCTAACGTATCTGCTCAAGTATAAAGTATGAAAGTATAAGATATTTATAAATAATGGGGAGATATTTTTCCTTTATGTATTAAAATTGACAACAAAGTGAATAGTGGGGAAGTTCTTCCATTCAACCCAACAGATGAATGTTTGTTTGTCTTCTCCCCTGTCTCTCCCACTGTCCCCTCTCCCTGTCTCCCCCTCCTTGTCTTTTAGATTGTAAGCCACAGGCAGGGACTGCGTCCATTTCTATGTTCTGTATGGTGCCAAGTACATGACTGGTGCTATATAAATGTTTATTATAATAATAAATAATAATAATAATAATAATAATAATAATTAATAATGGGACAAAACTGTTGCAACCCCCAAAATAATGTTTCCACTATTCTGTCTTCAGGGAATACTATAGTCCCTTACTTCCATGCTCTTCTGCCCCAATGTCAAGGTGAGTGATAAAAACTGCATATTGACTAGCTGTAAGAACTATACACTACATTGGTAGTTCTCATCCAAGCCACCATGGTATGGATCCCACAATCCCAACCTATATGATTCTTAAGACTAGCAGCTAGGGCAAAATTCATTCAACCCACACAACTTCCAGTTCTGTAGATGTTCTGTAGGATTGGGTTAGATGACCCGTAAGGTATCTTTCAACTCTGATTCTACGATTCGTTTTTGTGTGCTCTATTAACTAACCAACACCATGAAAAAGACATGAGAGCAAAAAAGGAAAGAAAATTGTATTTATTATTATTATTAGCAAGCATAGCACCAGCAATGTACCTGGCACTTTACAAAGTAACTGAATAGACACAGTTCCTGCCCTAGGGCTTACAATCTGAGACACGGAGGGAAGGGGAGATGAAGGAAGGGGAACAGAGGGAGAGACAAGGAGTGTAAAATTCACAAAGATGCGAGTTCCCAGGTGCACACGCTTGACTTGGTTACATGAAGAATGATGGCTGGTTGGTCCATGTGGTGAGGATACGAGTACACAGGCCTAGGTAACAGATTGTACTGGATGGAGGGTATCCGCAGGGTTTAGGTGAGGAGACCGAGGAGCCGGGGAGGGCAGAGCGGAAGAGGTGGGTCTTGAGGAGGGATTTGATGGGAGGAGGTGAGGCGGACGTGGGCAGGGAGGGAGTTCCAGGTGTGTGTGGGGCAGCTAGGGAGAAGGGACAAAGGTGGTTAGGGGAGCAGGGGAGGCATGGGAGGGTGAGAGAGGGGACAGAGGAGTGGAGTTCACAGACTGGAGTATGGAGGGAAATTAGCTCAGAGAGGCAGGGTGGCGCAAGGTTGTGAAGAGCTTTATAGGTGAAAACTAGGAGCTTGTGCAGGATTCATTTAGGAAGGGGGAACCAGTGAAGAGAGGAGATCCTGGCAGCAGAGTTTTGGACAGAGATAAGGGGAGAAAGGGGAGAGCGGGGAATGCCAGTGATAAAGAGGTTACAGTAATCGAGGCGAGAGATGACCAGGGCATGAACAAGGGTTTTGGTAGAGGAGACAAAGAGAAAAAGGCAAATCTTAGCAATGTTATGGAGGGAGAAGCAACAGGATTTGGCCACATAGTCAATGTAGGGTTTAAAAGAAAGGGGTGAGTCAAAGATGAAGCCTAAGCTACAGGCTTGGGGGATGGGAAGGATGGTGACCCCATCAATAAGGATTGACAGGAAAGAGGGAGAGGAAGGATGAGGGGGAAAGATAAGAAGTTCAAGGATTTTTATTGTACTGGCTCATTGGCCTTGACAAATAAGAAAGAAAATAACTGAAAATACAAGGATACTTAGAACCTTTAAATACAACGTAATGGATAAGAAGTTCAGTTTTAGCCATGTTGAGTTTGAGTTGATGTTGAGACATCCAGGTAGAGATGTCAGAGACACAGCTGGTGAGGCCAGCTTGAATAGATGGAGAGAGAGAGGGAGTAGAGGTGGTATTGGAAGCCATGGGAGGCAATGAGTTTGCCTAGGGACAGAGTGTAAATAGAGAAGAGGAGTGGCCCAAGGACAGCTCCAACTGAGCAGGGAAGGGAGGAGGAGGTGGAGTTGTCAAGAGACACATTGAAAGAGCAGTCAGAGAGGTAGGAGGAGAACCAGTCGAGGATGGAGCCACAGAAGCCAAGGGAGTGAAGTGAGTCCAGCAAGAGTGAGTGGTCAATAGTATTGAAGGCAGCAGAGAGTAGGTATGGGCAAACGCAGTTTGGAAATTCAGAGTTCGGACCGAACTCAGCCAGTTCGGTTGACTGAACTGAACTTCCAAACCGAACTCGATTTTCGAACGGAACCAAATTTCCAAACTCGGTTCTGTTCACCCACCCTATAAGATAATATTCCATTTAGTTCAATGGGGTTTGAATTTCCAAATTCTGTTTGGAGGTTCAGACTGAATTTGAATAGTTCGATTGACCAAACCAAACTCGATTTTCGAACCGAACCAAATTTCCAAACTCGGTTCTGTTTGCCCATCCCTAGCAGAGAGGTCAAGGAGGACGAGAATGTAGTAGAGGCAATTAGATTTAGCCACAAGAAGATAATTGGTGGTCTTAGTGAGAGCAGTTTTAGTAGAGTGAAGGGGGCAAAAGCCAGATCGGAGGGGGTCAAGGCAGGAGTTGGTGAAGAGGAAGTCGAGGCAGAGGGAGTAGACAACATGTTCAAGAAGCTTGGAAGCAAAAGGAAGGAGTGAGACAGGACGGTAGCTAGAAGGGTCAGAGGGGTCAAGAGTGGACTTTTTGGGGATAGAAGAGATAGTGGTGTGCTTCAAGGTGGAGGGGAAGGAGCCAGTAGAGAGGGAGAGGTTGATGATGTGCAGGAGGAAAGGGGCACCAGTGGAAACAATGGAGGTCAGGAGGTGATGGGGTCAAGGGGCAAGTGGAAGGGTTGGAGGAGGAGAGCAGGGAGATTTCCTCAAGGGAGGTGGGAGGGAAGAAGGACAGGAGAGAAGGAGAGGGAGGAGGGAGAAGGGAGGGAGTAGGAAGAGGAGAGGAGTGGGAAACAATGTTGTGGCAGATCTTGTCTATTTTGGAGGTTAAGAAGGAAGCAAGATTCTGAGCAGAAAGGGAAGCAGGAGGAGGAGGAGGACAGGGGGGCTTGAAGAGGGAGTCAAAGGTGGAGAACAGGACAATGTGGGAGGCATAGTAATGCTGTCTAGCAAGGGAGATCACAGAAGTAAGGGAGGAGAGAAAGAATTTGAAGTGAAGAAAGTCAGCATGAGAGTGGGATTTGCGCCAGAGGTTTTCAGCAGCATGGGTGCAGGAGTGGAGATGGTGGATACTGGGGGTGAGCCAAGGGTGGAGGAGAGAGGTACATTGAAAGCAGAAATGACAGAGTCAGGGGAGGAGGAGGAGAAGACTGAGGGGAGAAGGGGGAGAGAGAGGAGGCAAAGTTCAGGGGGTTAATGACCTGCAGGTCACAGAAACGGTGTGGAGATGGGGAAGAGGAGGGGGGACAGTGGGAGACATTGAAAGAGGCAAGGAAGTGGTTAGAGATGGGATGAAGATCGAAAGAGAGATCAAAGACAGAGCAGTCCCTAGAGAAGACGACGTCAAGAGAATGGCTGTTGGCATGGGTGGAGGAGTTGATCCAAAGGTGGAGGCTGAAGGAGGAGGCGAGTGAGAGGAAGCGAGAGACGGAGGGCTGGGTAGGGACATCAACATGAATGTTGAAGTCACCGACGATATGAGTGGGGGTATCGTCAGAGAGGAAAAAAGTGATCCAGGACTCAAATTCAGAGAGAAAGGAAGAGAGAGAGCCAGGGGGGCAGTAGATGACAGCGGCGCGGAGATAGAGGTGGGAGTAGAGGTGCACAGAGTGAGCCTCAAAGGAAGGGAAGGAGAGAGATGGGGAGGAGAAAACAGTTGGAATTGACAGGAATTAGTGAGGAGGAGGCCCACGTCACCTCCCCAGCCTTTGGGGCATGGCTGGTGAGAAAAGGAGAGACCCCCAAAGGAGAGGGCAGCACAGGTGACAGAGTCGGAGAGGGAGATCCAAGTTTCAGTAAGGGCAAGGAGCTCGAGGGAGTGAGAGAGGAAGAGATCATGGATGTAGGGGGCTTTATTGGCAGAGGAGCGACAGTTCGAAAGGGAGCAGGAGAATGGGAGCTGATCAGGGGTAGGCAAGGAATGGGGATAAGATTGGGAGAAGGGGGGCAGCGGGACAGGTAAGAGATAGGGAGGGTGGGGGAGGAACAGGGGGGGAAGGTAGCCAAGAGGGAGGAGGAGGAAATGTGAGGAGGTTGGCGAGAAGTAATGGGCTGGGGGGGGGAGGAAGGAGCAGGGGGGAAAGAAGTAGAGGAAGGAAGAGGTGGGGGAAAGGGGGAAAGGGGAGAAAGTGGGAGAGGGAAGGTGAGAGATTAGGGCAGGCATGATGGTGGGCAGGATAGATAATAGAAAAGAGACAGAAGAACGAGATGGAGAGTGGCTGACCTACTGGCCACCGAGGAGCCACCAGGTGGCAGAAGTCCCCTTATTTATTTTTATTTATTTATTTAAATTTTATGCTGCCCTTCCGAGAGACTCAGGACAGTTCACACACTCTGAAAAACAAACAAAAAGCACAAGATAAGATCCAGTTAATAAGAAACGGAAAACCAGCAGGTAGAGTAGCGGAATCATGTTAAATCAGGCAGCTTTGTATAAATTCCGGCAATCTACGAAGGCAGAAGTTTTGTAATCAATCCACAAATCTGGATTTTATGCCAAAGAAGCCCAAACATGTGCCACTCCAGCTCATGGTGCAGTACAACGGTACGAAAACAACAATTCACAAGACAAAGCTAGTGTTCGGGCTATAAATTAAATAATCACAAGCTGGCTGCCCATGTTACAGCAGCGATAATCCTTAACTACTACTACTACTACTATCACTCCAGTAAACACCAGATGTGTCACTAAAAAGAAACAAGACTGTAGTTCTAACAGAACCATTCTTTTGTTAAGAAAAGAAAATAAGCCTCATTGGATTTTTGCTGCAAGTTGGAAAGTGTATGTATGGCAATGCCCATTGTATAGCATGACATTCCTCTCTGATTCTCATTATCCCAAACTAATATTCTTTGCCTGGTCATCATCATTGAGCAAATTGTTTGATCTCATGTCTTCAGTCAATAATCCATGCTCATCATTTCTGCCAACCAAGGCCACCATGGATGAACCAAGCAACGCCGTGGATCAGCAAATTTGCTGGGCATTTCTCTTAAAGAAATAATTATTAGTAATAAATAAACTCAGGGGAAAGGGGATCGAGCTAGCATTCCTTTACTTACTGTACAAAATGGTACTTAGCATAGAGGATGTGCCAAAGATGAGAACAAGGATAAAACAAACACAGCTAGATGTCTGCAAGATCTTCAAACAGATACTGATGAATCTACCTTTAAAAGACCATATGGGGTCAATGGTCTTTTAACTGCAGCCTGCATATGAAGGAAAATTATCTTCATAACTATACACTGTAATTTGCTTAAGCTATAATCTTACATTCTGGGGGGAACAGGAACTGGTAAAGGGCCTCTAGAAATACGTGGTGGTTCTATATGTAGACTGTGACCACAAAGCCAAAAGCTTTATCCAAAGAGTTGAAAAACATTTCCCTCCCCCAGGCCACTTCAAAATTGGTACAAGCTCCATGGGCTGCATAGGAGCTGGGGATGGGGATCCTTAAGGCACAGTGTTCTCAGAATGGGGGGGAAAGAAAAGGAGGGTCCGTATTGGATCTATGCCATGGATCCATCCCAAACCCTTGACTGCATGTCCTCATCTCTGTTTCTTTCCCCCGAGTTCATTATTTCAGTCCAGGACGGAAGTAGATAGATTCACTGTCGAGACATAGAAACTAGAAATAAAAACATACAGTCAGCTGTGGGTGATATTTAGCCCAGGGGTAATAGCTTCCCCATTCCTGCCTAATACCAAGTACAGTGATTTCAGGAGGAGGATAGGGTAAGGTGGAATTTAAAATGACCTGTCAGGAAAATGTTCCTAAACCACAGATTATTATTTTTTTAAAAAAAATTCAAAGCAAGTAAGGATATAGGAAATTATGTTCTAATGATGTTGTTTTGGTCAGACCATTACCTTCTGAAAGCCCAGATCCTGGCCCTCCTATGCGCTCATCAGGGTGGTGGACCCGTTAGGTTAGTCCGCTCCCAGAGGCTAATGGATCCATTTGGTTTCTGGAATTTTTCCTACTGACTTTAGCGGCTACTCTGTTGATGACCTGGTCGCCTTGTGGAATGACATCTTGACCATGACCATCGACACAGTTTCACCCAACCACCTGCTCTCACCACTGGCACCACAGGTCCCCCTGGTATATGGCGGAGCTGAGGCAGCTGAAGTGGAAGGGTAGACAGTTAGAGCGCAGGTGGCGCTCAACTCGTGCTGAAGCCAACTGACTGTGGCATACATCATTTTTAAGGGACCATGCCATGGCTGTGATGGTGGTGAAGAAAGCTTTCTTCTCTGCTATTATAGCTGTAACAGCAGGGCAGAGTCCCTGCAAGCCACTGGTCATTTCAGTGAGTTAGTGCCAGAATACGGCAGTACTCAGGCTGCAGACATAGAGTTAATTCAGAACTGTGCCTAATTGGGGAACCAGCTGCATGAGGGCATGGCACTAGCCAGCCATAGAAGCCTGAGTATCATTCAGTGTGGAAGGAGGCAGCAGGCTAGCAGGACCATGGAGGAAGCTCTCTAGGGATGGGCGAATGCGGTTTGGATGTTCAGACCGAACTCAGTCTGTTCGGACGTAAGAACTGAACGTCCAAACCAAACGTCCAAACTGAACTCTCGAACGACCGAACAGTTCGGTTGTGTTTGAATGAGTTCAGATGAGTTCAGGGGCGGGAAAAACGTCTTTTCAGGGCCAAAAATTAGGTTTCGTTTCGGTTTCTGTATCGATAGCGCTATTTTTGAATGTTTGGCCAAGTTCGGCCAAACCGAACTCGGCTGAACCGAACCATCGAACCCAAACTTGGGTTTCGAACCGAACGTTTGAACATCTGAACCGCATTCTGTTCGCCCATCCCTAAAGCTCTCCTGNCCCTAGGGAGAGACAGGGACACATTCACAAAGGTCAGAAGCTGCCCTTAAAATCTAAATCAGATCCAGATAGGGAAATGCAACTGTATTTTACATGGCTTCATTCATGTATCCTCTAGGGGTGTGCACTTCATTTTCATTATATCGATAATGAGTACAGTGGAGGAGGCAAAGGTGACAGAAGCCCCGCCTTGTCTGATTTTGTGGGATCAGTTTCAGTCGGTGACACCCGCTGATGTGGTGGGGTGCTTGGGGCTGTTCACTTCTTGTGAACTAGATCCGTGCCCGTCCTGGCTGATTAAGACCTGCCAGGAGACAATGGGGCCATTTCTGGCTGGGGTGGTCAACGCCTCCCTGAGGGAGGGCAGAGTGCCGGCCGGCCTGCCTTAAGGAGGCGGTGGTACAGCCTCTGCTCAAGAAACCATCACTTGACACTGACTCCCCTGCCAGCTATTGGCCTGTCTCTAACCTTCCCTTTTTAGGGAAGGTTATTGAACAGGTAGTGGCTCAGGAGTTCCAAGGGCATCGCAACTGCACTGGTTATCTGGATCCCTCACAGTCTGGCTTTTGTCCAGGGCATGGCACTAAGACAGCATTGGTGGCTTTGGTCGATGATCTGTGCCATGAAAAGGATAAGGGTCGGTCAACCCTTTTGGTCCTATTAGATCTGTCAGCTGCATTTGATACCGTTGACCACGAGATGTTGGTGACGCACCTGCGGGACAGTGTGGGGGTGGGTGGGATCGTTCTTGAATGGTTCCACTCATTCCTGACTGGGAGAACTCAGCGAGTGGTGCTCGGTGATTATTTTTCATCTCACCGAGCCCTCTCGTGTGGGGTCCTGCAGGGTTCTGTCTTGCCCCCTCTCCTGTTCAACGTGTACATGCAGCTGCTTGGCCAGGTGATAAGGAGGTACAAGGTGAGGTGTCATCAGTATGTGGATGACACCCAACTGTACCTCTCATTTTGAACCGAACCAGGCCCAGCTATCTCGGTGCTTACCCGGTGTCTGGCAGCTATGGGGGACTGGATGAGGGCTAATCGACTGCAACTGAATCATGACAAGATGGAGGTGATGTTAGTGGGTAAGTCGATGGACATGGCGACCCCCTCAGTTGAGGGGGTGTGCCCTCCACTGACTTCCCAGGTGAGGAACCTGGGGGTGCTCCTCGATGCGCAGCTCCACCTGGATCTCCAGATGGAGGCTGTGGCGAGGAGTGCCTTCTGCCAGTTACATCTGATGCAGCGGCTTTGGCCGCAGGTTTCGGTTCCAGATCTGGCCACGATCATCCATGCTTTTATCACCTCTCGGCTAGACTACTGTAACGTACTCTACGTGGGGCTACTACCTATGGTGACGGCTCGGAAGCTGCAGCTGGTGCAGAATGTGGCGGCCCGGCTATGGTGGGGCTGGGTCACCGAGAGCACATTACACCAGTGCTCTGATCTCTGCACTGGCTGCCAATAGTCTTCCGGGCCCGATTCAAAGTGTTGGTTTTGACCTATAAAGCCTTACATNCAAAAGATTGAAAGACCAGCACTTTAAGGTGTGTGTAAAAATGCCCTATATGTGGTTATCCTAAGGCTTTCTAAAGCCAGAGGCTTACAAGGGGCTTGCCTGGCTCAGGAGCCTTGGGACTATTAAGAGACTGAGTCTTGCTAGAACCTGAAGGAGGGACTGTGGCAAGTGATGACGGCTTGGGTTTGAAAGCCTGTACTCAGATCTAACTTTTCTGTGTGAGACTGTAACTGTCCTAGCCCGCTTTTAGACGTGCGGAGCGAACACGCTGTATCAAATCACATTGAGTGTAAATATGTCACATGTGAGATTTAGACATGACATTACACACATTAAAACTAGTCACACATTCTTTTAAAGCCATGAATTAAATACCCTGACATTGAGATATTTAATTTGCGGCTTTAAAAGAACGTGCAGGCAGCTTTAATGAGCGAAATGTCATGTCTAAATCCCACACACACAGCGTATTTACACACAGCGTGATTTTATGCAGGGCACGCCCAAGCAGTCCTATACTGAAAAGAGAGACTTTGGAGTCAATTCCCTTAAGTGAAAATCCCTTTCTGCCCAGATCCTGACAACACTCACCCACCAGGTTAGTCAGACCCTGTTACAATAGCATCTGCAAACTTTCATCCAGTGGTGGTGTTCCAGGTGGTGAGGGGACTAGTTAACCTGATCTGCCTCGGCCTGGGAATGGAGTCATCTTTGTCATGTATTGACATGTATTTTATTTGATATATTTTAATGTGTGCTTGGCAAACCTCCAATTCAAAATATGAAGAGATCTCTTTGACGAAGTCATTCTGTGTAAAACGCTGAGTTAGGGAGGCACTTGTTTTTGAAACTCTGTTTGTTTCTTATCCAGTTTCCTCTTTGGTTAACCCCACTTTACCTTTGTATCTGTGTGTGTTAGTGGTTTAACCTGAAACTCACTTGTAAATAAAGCATTGTGAGAGAAGCTAGCTAGTGTGTATTTTGAAACATTCCAACTTCTAACAGTAGGATATTTGTGTCTTCCATTAACTTCTAGGCTTAGGATATTAATCAGTTCTAGTGTTTTCAGTTTCTGGCAAGAGTGCCTCTTCTGGAATTTTTGATTTTGACGGATCAGTTGGTAGACACTTATTAATTTCAGAAAGCGTTGGAACATACAGAAATGTAGGATAAATATGCCTGCCCTGGAAGGGAAAAATTTAGAAAACTTTTGGATTCCTGAAGTCTTCTCAACCAGGCAGATGCGGGCCTAAAGAACTGGTAAACTATGACACTGAGCTATCTAGCTAGCTAACATAGCTTTTTCTTTAAGGTTTTGACTTAGACAATGTATGATGTTCTTTGAATGTCTTTTGCATAATATTGTTCATATTTGTAACTGAATGAGTCTTCCTTTTTGTACTATCTGAAATCTTATTTCAGTTTAAGTAAATCTATATGTTTTTTATATATTCTTTTTGTCTTGAGTCCTCCTTTAAAAATGTACTGTCATTACATATACGTACTGAGGAGGGTTTACTCTTACCCACATAGTAGGTGTAATCTCAGTTTAACCCTCAAATTGGAAACTAGTACCCTATATAAGATTATGTTTGGTCTGAACCACTAAGTACTTTTTCCTTTTGGGGAAACTGAGGCATCCGCAACAATCTAATGCTTGCTGTGACATTTTTATTAATTATTTTGCAGACAAAATCACTTGTATTCACCATGACTTGGGTTCTGGCATTTTATCTGCAGAATCAGAGTTTGGGATTATGGAAGCCCAGTCTTGTTATGTTTATTTGGATCTGTTTCAGTCAGTTTCACGTGCTGATGCGGGGGAAGCATTTGGGGTGATGAGGACAACCAGCTGTGAACTAGATCCTTGCCCATCCTGGCTGGTGAAAGCCAGCTGGGAGATGTTGGCTCCGTTGCTGACTGGGGTTGTCAATGCCTCCCCTTCAGGAGGGTAGTGTGTCAAACACCCTTAAAATTGCAGTTGTCCAGCCCCTGGTTAAGAAGCCATCTTTGGATGCTGACTCCCCGGCCAACTATTGGCCTGTGTCTAACATTCCCTTTTTAGGGAAGGTTATTGTATGGGTGGTTGCCCGACAGCTCTGGGCTCATTTCAACACCGTCAGATCCCTGGACCCATTTCAATCAGGTTTCCATCCTAGGTATGATATGGAGACACTGCTTGTGGCCTTCGTCAACGACCGGAGCCTGGAGACTGACAAGGGGAATTCTACCCTGTTGATTCTGTTAGAGGTTTCAGCAGCCTTTGATACAGTTGACCACAAGGTACTGTTGACACGACTGTGGGACTGCTCTTGAGTGGTTTCACTCCTTCCAGTTGGGAACATTCCAGAGTATGGTGATAGGCAATTACTTGTTGTCTTGGGACTCCCCTGTAGAATCTCACAGGGTTCTATTTGGTCTCCCTTCTTGTTCAACGTGTATATGAAGCCATTGGGTGAGGTCATCTGGAGGTTGGGGTGAAGTGCCATCAGCATGCTGATGATACCCAGGTCAACCTCCCCTTTTCATATGACCCAGGCCCTGCAGTCTCAGTGCTTACCCAGTGCCTGGCTGATGTCAGGGACTGGATGAGGCTGAGCTGATGGATGTTGAATCCAGACAAGACTGAAGTGATGATGGCTGAGGCTGACCAGCCTTGTGACCTGGAGATGATTGGGACTCCTGTTATTGATGGAGTCCAACCCCCTCTGGTTGATCGGGTTCACAGACTTGAAGTATTTCTGAACCCCTTGCTGTGCCTGGATTGTCAGGTGGCGGCACTTTTCACCAACACCATCTGATGAGGAGGCTATTGCTTTTCCTTTCAGATTCGGATCGCAGCAGCATCATCCACGCTTTCACCACCTCAAGGCTAGACTACTGCAATGCACTCTGCATGGAGCTGCCCTTGATGACTGTTCAGAAGCTGCAGCTGGTGCAGAATGCAGAAACTCACCTCCTTTCAGGAATGAGTCTCTGGGAGCATATTACACCAGTGCTTCGAAGTCTGCACTGCCTTCCTATTTCTGACTTGCCTGACGAAGGATTTCTGACTTGCCTAGCTTGGATTTCTGACTTGCCTAACAAAAGATCCTGTGAGGTCTGAAAGCTTGCAAACCTCCACCAACCTAAGTTGGTCCAATACACTAATTTGTCTCTACAATCTATTTTTGGGACCAGCACAGCAAACACACACTCTTGCTGGCTTCCTATAGCATTCCTGGCACATGTCAAGGTGCTGGTTTTGAGTCCTAAATGGTCTTGGCCTCACATATATGAAAGCTCTCCTGTCATTTCATGTCCCATCACAGCCCCTGCAATTAGCCAGGAGTGCCTCCCTGTGGGTACCATCTGTTAGCCTTGATCATATGATGAGGGCTCACAGGGGGCCACTCTTAGTTGCTGCCACAGTACTTTGGAACTCCTACCCCCAGAGGATCATTTGAGCCCAAACCGGAGTGTCTTCCAGAGGCAGTGTAAGACTTGTTTTTTATCTGAAAAAGTATTTGGTGGGCAGGGATAGAGGATTGGGGTGGGGTTTGATGGGTAGTTTTGGGGTGGGGGGGTTGGGGGTAGATGGTTTTGAGGGGTTGATTTTGTATTTAAAATGATTTTATTGGGTTGTAAGCCGCCCTGAGCCTCAGGGAAGGGCGACATAAATTTAAATAAATAAATAAATAAATAAAAATCCTTGTCTCTCTTCTTGGAGAGACAAGAGAAGGAAAGCATGTGTTTTAAAAAAAACTTTCGATAACATCGATCTTCTCAAAAAAAGCATGCAGTAGGAAAAGAAGGGGTATAAAATCTGAGCAATGGAATGAGTATTAAACAACGCGGGCAGCCAGAAATATCCTAACATTTCATATTTATGGTGCATCAAATGTTCCAATTCTGTACTATTTCCTTTTCAAAAACTGTCATAGGAGACATTCACAGGCACCTAACTGCCATTGGCTTTCAATGAGAGTTAGATACCGAACAGCTAATTGTGACTCTGAGGCGGGGGCGCGGGAGAGACTCCTGTCTCTCCTTTATATTGTAGTCACTAGAACTTGGCAATTCTAATTGGCCCACTTATTCTTCAACAACATTTTTAATAGCTTTGTTGTTTTCCCTAGATCTAAACTGACCTGGGTCCCCTTGTTTCTAGAAGTATTGCTGTTAAACGCCTTTAGATAAATACCTTGGAATGCAAAACAATGAACAAATCACTAACAATGTTACAACAGGTTACACGATAAATTAAAAGCTGTTGCATTTGCATGCTCTACGATGGAACAAATGCAAGGGCAAAAGACATTGTTTTCTTTAAGTACACAGACATAATTTTATATCCCGGTAAATGCCCACTGATTAACCTAGATGTAAAAACACATTAGCATAGATCTAATGCCCAAAACATTAGAGAAGAGGCATAACAGTCATTAATGGGTTGTGATTATGATGCTGAGGAGAATGAACAAGCAAGCTACTGAATACTGACAAGGTTAGAACAATCCCTTTTGTTCACGTTCTCTCAGCCACCCTTTTTCACTCCATGTGTCCAAAAAGTATTAGCTCGTGCCATTTCCTCTGCTACAACGCCCACGTTATTCCATCCATGCTGATTTAGTGCTAGTATGCAGTACTCATCTATTGATCCGTTAGAGGAGGGGGGGGGTCCTCATAGTTGGGGGCCAAATACAGCCAGTGGCTAGTTTTCATTTGCCCCCATTCAACTTCCTGAATCTGCCCCCTGGATCCTATTTCTAACCCCAAGCGCAGAAAGACAGAGTTCAGGGTAAGGGAGCAGAGATGAGGACATACACACAAGGAGAGGTGACGGATCTATAATGACACCAGTTCATGATCTGACCTAGAGCTGAAACAAAAACAGGCATACCCATCAAATTTCTGGGATCCAAACTGACTAGAAAACTCCAGGTACTAATTGGTAGGGATGGGATCATCGGGGGATTACTGGTTTTATTGGATTAATCAGATATCGCCGATTATTGGCATTATCGGATTAATCCGATACCAATAGTCCCAATTAGTACCTGACCGAGGCCCAGATTGGATACCCAGTGGCCCAGATTGTTGACTTCTACTCCCAAAATATCAACTCCCAGACCTGATTTTTCAACCCCACCCTCAAGCAGGAAAGGGTGGGGTTAGATAACGCCCCCTTCACACACACACACTAGTCACCTTGTCTTATCTAACCACACCCTTTCCTGCCTCTTTCTATAATGCCCTGTATTTGCTCAGTTTATATATTTTTAACTGGCTACGCTACATGCCTGAGGAAGGGCCCTGTGTGGCCCGAAAGCTTGTTTATTTCTACCAACAGCAGTTGGTCCAAAAAAAGATACCATTCGAACCGCTTTGCTTCTCTCTCTGAGTGACAAGGTAACAGTTTCCCAGTATTTAAAAGGCTGCCATTAAGCAGATTGCCACTGATGGAAGGATAAGTTGCAGGAAGGTATATTTAAGTTATTCTGCAGTGCCAGGTAAATTACTTATAAATAAATATCAGGGGAAACTTCCTAACATTAAAAACAGTTAAACAATCAATAAAGTTGTTTAGGGTAGTTGTAAAGTCTCCCTCCGTGCAAGTTTTTAAGAGGATGACGAAACATGCATCTGCAAAAGGTGGCTTAGGTATAGCAAAAGTTGCCTTATTGCAGGGGGCTGGACTAGATGACCCTCAAAGTTATTGCTAGACCTTCTATGGGTAAAACCAGATGTGACAGTGCCCCACGTTAGCACAGGACCCAACGGCACGTCTGTTTATGTGCCGCCAGATGTTAGCCCGGGACTGCCTCGGGACAGGTAAGTGACTAGTCCGGGCTGTGTCCTCAGAAAATCTTCAAGGATATGGCCCGAGCTAAGGACCACCCACATGGGCCAAGGCAGACTAGCACATGTGTTCAGGCCCACCATATTCATGTCAGGGCAGGAGCCACTATGGCTGAGAGACATGGCTGGTCATCATGGCAAGGGCGGGGCACTGGGAGCAGGGCAGAGGTGGGTTTTAGCTCCCCACCTTACGCAGTCCAAGGAGGTGCTGTGCCACCCGCACATCTGTTTTTACCCTATGATTCTAATACATTAGATCACAAGTGACCTTGTTTCAGACCTTAAGTAGAGGTTGGCCTCTATTGAGTGAAGGAGAATAAAGACAAAGTAAAGAGTCAGACCCTCATTTAGAATTCCCTCAAGTCTAAAGTTTTAGTAACTTTAAAAAGAAACACTTGTTTACGTCTAAAGTGATTCTTGCACCTTATTGCTCTGCTTCATGTTCTCTTGTGCAACATCCTACAGCACCTTCAAGGGCATATTATTTCACTTGCAATGTGGTATAGGGATTCAGCGTTAGATTTTAGGATATGTGACAGTACACATTTTACCTCCCAGGTTAGACCTGGTGTCTCCTTTGCTGCTTTTATTTATTTATTTATTTATGCTATTTTTCTACCCCGCACCCTCCTGCTCACAGAGCTGCAAAACAAGCATCCCCACTGTGCTAGCGCACAATGTACCTGATGCGCCACACAGATGTCTCACCAGGTAAAATGAAAGCCAGGAAACAAGGCTATGGGGAAGTTAGGCATGAAATGTCTTTTAAGTATATTTATTCATTTCATTAGTATTGGTAGAGAGAGGGCTTGTTTTTGTTTTTTAGAACAATCCCTCATTTGTTCCAGTCACCTATTTGCAACTGTCCATGAATAACTCCTGTGGAAAATTATGTTTCCGTGGTTACTTACAGAGTTAATTATTTTAGCATTAAAAACTGTGTATATTTAGATAGTAAAATGAAAACATCTAACACAAAAAGTAGCAACACTTATCCAGGGACCCATGTTCTCTGATATCCCCCCCATTGTTCCCTGCCCTTATTTAGTGCTTTTCATCTTCAAACATATTCTGTGCACTTTACATTAGCTAATCAGCCCTCACAAAGAAAGGCTTCAGGTAAGGTAAGCATTCTACTCATTTTAACAGAGAAGAAGCCTAAGATAAAGGAGGACAGACAACAGAAAGATAGACAAGACGTGTCTGAACAAAAATTAGTTATGCACAGTCCTCCCCCACCCTCTCTCCCTCACACCCATCCTGAAAAAAGAACACTTATAGTCTTCGGTATCCATACAACTTTGAATTATTTACAGCAGGTACACGCCATGTGTAGAGAAGAAGTTTGCACAGCACACAATTTCACTGGAAACCACAATGGACAACCTTTTGCACTGAAATGGACTCCATTTCCCTGGTCATGCAAGTCAATAATGCAATGCATTAATAATTACTGTAGCAAGCATAACCGAAGGGAAAGAAAATGGAAACTAGTCTGTCAATTATTTATATTAAAGTGTTTGCATGCCAACTATGGAGAGCAGTCTGCCATTTGGATTGCTTAATCATCATCAATTCTCCCATTATTACTGTAGCGCTAAGGTGGCCCTGAACAAGCAGAGCCACCATTGTGCTTATCGTTGTAAGCGTTTAGGTAGTGTGCATTCAGACAAAATACCACCTGTGAACTCCAGCAGCATCTAAATGTATCTATCCAGCAAGGTAGCAACAAAGAGCTCTGCAGTAGCACCACCACTGAAAATATGCACGTGCTTCTACATAGACCATCTTGGTGTTATCAGATGGTAGACCCATTCAGACAACAACAACAAAGGTATACAGGTGCAATATACACTATGAAATATAAACACAACTAATTACACCATTTATGCATTCTGTGTTCTTTAACTACTTATTATATTAAATATCAAACTGCATTAATAATACAGAATATCAGATTACATGAAATGAAAACCAAGGCATATATAACCCAATACAGTCTGTCTTAATATAAGAACTGTGCACTGCTTAGGGGTGACTGTAAGAATAGTCCTGAGCCCATGGTAGACATTTCAATAAAACAATGTTTGATGTAAGGATTGTGCACTGCTTTAAGACGGCTGTAGAAGTAGTCCTGAGCCCACTGTTAACTTTTCAATGAAACAATGCCGACATTTTGCCTTTCCAGAGGCTTCTTCAGGGTCTTCCTTTCTCTTCCTTTCAAGGGCTTTTGAAGACGTACA
>QEPC01013333.1:228410-240221 GCA_003113815.1 Sphenodon punctatus | reverse complement strand
AAAAACAACATTTTGTTTCTAACAATAAAAACGACAGTTTTCAATAACGATAATGAGAATGAAAAATGACATGAGTCCCTCATCTCTCCCTCTTTTCCTCCTCCACATCCCTTGTTTCCCCTATCTTGTCTTTCTTAGATTTTAAGCCCCCCAGGGCAGGGAGGAACCCTGTCTATTTTCAACAGTTTCGAAGTATCAGGAACATTGCTTGTGCTATATAAATAATAGAGAATAATAATAAATAATAATCTAAAAGCATTACAGATGTTAGCACCACAGAAGCATGGAATTTTAAAATTAGGGTGGGGGAAAACCAGTGAATGTTAAGAACATAAGAAATGCCATACTTACCAATGGTTCATCTAGCCCAGCATCCTGTCTCTGACAGTGGCCTATCACGGTGGCTTGGGAGAAGCACCCAACAGGTCATAATGGGGGATCCATTCCCTCTTGTTTCCCCCCAGCTCCCATCATGTTCCCTGTCTAACAGCTGCTAATGGACCTATCTTCCAGAAACTTGTCAAAACCTCTTTTAAATGCAGCTATGGTACTGGCCCTTACCACAGCCTCTGGCAGTAGATTCCACAACCTAATTATACGCTGAGTGAAAAAAAAATTATCTTATATTTTTTTTAAAACTTGCCACCCATGAGTTTCATGGAGTTTCCCCTAGTTTTAGTACTAGCTGAGAGGGTAAATAACTGCTCCTTGTTTATTAGTTATACATTGATTTGTATAGAGGCATTATGACATCCTGTTTGGTGTGGGGTGTGCAAGGTGCGGGGATCTGCAAGGGGATGGAAGTCACTGTGTAGCAGGGGTCTTCCCAGAACCACACAGTGGCGCTGGGGTGTCTCTGGGGAATTAGCACTATACTGCTGCCACGCCTATCCAGCCCTGGCCTCGGCTAAATCCCCATCTGAGCAAGGGGATACCCTCCTGTAGAACCCAACACTGTATCAGACCAGAGGGTATAAAATCCACAGTCTTTATTAGACACAGTAAAGTCCCCACTTTGTTCACAACCCCTGGGGCTGCCAACTTGTCTGCCTCCACCCTGCAGGCCCAACACAGTCTCGTTCAGGCACAGGAGGAACCTGGAACAACCCCCAAAGTCCATCCAGCCAGACCTCAACCCCAGGCTCTGGCCAAACCTTCCCATGCAGGCGGCTCCCTCCTGGGAACAGCCTCTCCCACTTGTCTGGGTTCACTCTGGTTCTCCAGCACCTTGGAGAGCGTAGAGTGGCCAGCAGCTCCTAGACTTCTTCCAGGAAGATGTTGCTCCTTTGCCTTCCAGGCAGAGACTGCTGCATCTTTACCTCAGCCTTCCTCTTATACAGGCAGAGTGGGTGTGGCCAGGCTTCCACTCCTGAGCCTTAAAAGGCCAGCATCCTACCCACTCTGTCAGGGTTTCTCAGCCTGTTTTCTTCACAGGCTGGCACACACCCTCAGGGCTGGTTCTATCATGCCCAACACCAGTCTTACTCCTCTTGGTGCTCCCTGGATGGCCTCCAGTTGAGAAAGAGGAAATATTGTGCCTGATATCTCTATTGAGTAATGGAAAGGCTTCAGGCTGTGACTGTATCCCATCTGAAATGCTTAAAAGTGACCCGTTCTGGTGGTCCAATATCCTAACGCCTTTGTTTACTACAATAAATGCCTCAGGAGAGTTTCCCAGACAGTGGCTTAATAGCTTGATAGTTCCCATTTTAAGAAAGGAGACTTGGATCTGCCTATCAATTGTAGACCAATCAGCCTGCTCAGCGTAATAGGTAAATTGTACGCACATTTTTTATTAACTAAACTACAGGCTTGGCTGGACGACTCCCAAATTATTGAACGTGAGCAGACTGGCTTCCATTCTAGCCACTCTATGGTAGATCAGGTCTTTATACTTAAACAGTTGTGCAGTAAGTACATATGAAACCAAAATAAATTGTCGCTATATCTGTGCTTTATTGACCTTAGGCAGGCTTTTGACTCTGTTAATTGTGATCGGCTATGGCACAAGTTGAGTACTACTTCTATAGATCTATGCTTATTGTACCTGATAATTAAGTTGCATAGCAATAATATTCTGCAAGTCTGTTACTCCAATAATCAATCTCTGACTAAGAGAATTCCAGTGCAACGAGGGGTGCGCCAGGGTTGTATCCTGGTGCCAGCCTTGTTCAACTTTTATATAAATAATGTTGTGACTTCACTTGCCCAGGTAGATTCTCATCCTCCCAAATTTAAAGACTGTAAAATACCTGTGCTGCTGTACACGGACGACGCAGTTATATTATCACAAACACCTGTCGGTCTACGAAGAAGTATGACTATGTTTAACCAATATTGTCACGAAGGAAGTCTAACTATAAACTACTCCAAACCAAAATAATGGTAGTGGGCCATCCTAAGAAAACTTACCAATGGCAAATTGAGAACAATATGATCGAACAAGTGCGCATTTATAAATATTTGGGCGTCACTTTTTTGGACAACTGCAGCTGGCATTCCCATTATATTTTAGCTTTGCAACAGGCTTGAATTATCTCAAATACTATACGGAGCTACCTTTTCAACCACGGGGGCAAGTTAGTTGCCCCTGCTCTATGTTTATTTAGAGTTAAAGTTTTATCACAACATTTGTCTGCTTTTGCAATTTGGAGATTCCCATATATAGACAAAATGGAGGAAATCCAAAATACGTTTCTCAGGACCATCTTGGGATTGCCCAAACGTACACCTCTGCCTATTTTACGAGTGGAGACTCTATCCCCTTCAATTAAATCGAAAGCTCTATATCTAATCATAAAATACTGGTTGAGAATGACTTTGTTCCCTCCAGTAACAAACTCATTGTTTGTATTACTAGTGAGTTTGGGAATGAAGGAGATGTGGAGCTGCACAATAGAGAATGAGGTTGCTAAGCTGGGTCTCTCAAAAGCCTTGTTGGGCCCATTGGGTATCAAAGCAGCAGGAGATATTATTAGGAAGCAGATAGCAGACCAGGAAACTCAAAGTGATGTTATCCTATTAGCAAATCAAAAGGTAGCTTCACCATACCCTGAAATTTGCCTGTACTCCACAAGCGACCACTATCTATTTGTATGGATAGATTTCAATATTAGGCAAGCTTTAACTCTTTTTAGAGATGAAGTTTTTTCCTCTGCCATCCTTGAAGGGCGATATAAAAATGTCCTGAGAGAGGTTAGGTACTGCACTTATTGCTCAAGTCAACAACCCGAAACAATCAAACGTGTTTTCTTCTATTGTCCACTTTATACTGGTATTTGGGCAAAATATTTAGCTCCATATATAGGAGAACACTGTGAGTGACAATACGATCTTCTTTTGAAAAAACTTTTATGTGGTCTTGATTCTGAATGTTCAAAGCGAGTTGCGAGATATTGTTTTTTAGTGTTATGTATTAAGCAAAATTTTTCTAATGATAATTAACCTGGATTTTATTGTTTATTAATTAGGATACAAGTTTGGTTTTTGCTGTTTTGTTATGTATATTGAAAAGACCCTGGTGGTCAATCAATAAAATTATTACCTACCTACCTACCCTATTCCTCTTGGTGCCCACGCTCAGCCCTCTTAAAGGGGCAGCAGCCACTCAAGACTGCTCCCTGCTACACACTGTGTTTGGAATGTATGTGGGAGCAGAGCTACCCATTGGTTAAAAGTATTTTCTTATCTTTTGAAAGTACCATTTTTATTTGTAACCAGTAAAAGGGGTTATAATCCCATAGAAAGCTATTTTTGCAGGTTGTTTGCCCAGGAAAACCAAATGGCTTCAGCTTTTGTCTGTGCATGCTGTGACCACAGGGCCCAAAAAGGTTCTGGAATGATGGATACCCTGGGCTTTGCTGACATTTGGGTGAGGCCTGATGTACAGATGTAAGGCAGTCAGTAATGGAGTTACTTCCTGCCATTTTCCTCATCACTGCCCTGGTGACATTGAGAGGGTACCCATGAGGCCACCGGGTGTGCCTCAATCAGATGGCAGAGATTAATCTCCTTGGGGACACACGTGGCTTGAGGTAGAGANTCATATGATGAGGGCTCACAGGGGGCCACTCTTAGTTGCTGCCACAGTACTTTGGAACTCCTACCCCCAGAGGATCATTTGAGCCCAAACCTGAGTGTCTTCCAGAGGCAGTGTAAGACTTGTTTTTTATCTGAAAAAGTATTTGGTGGGCAGGGATAGAGGATTGGGGTGGGGTTTGATGGGTAGTTTTGGGGGGGGGGGGTTGGGGGTAGATGGTTTTGAGGGGTTGATTTTGTATTTAAAATGATTTTATTGGGTTGTAAGCCGCCCTGAGCCTCAGGGAAGGGCGACATAAATTTAAATAAATAAATAAATAAATAAAAATCCTTGTCTCTCTTCTTGGAGAGACAAGAGAAGGAAAGCATGTGTTTTAAAAAAAACTTTCGATAACATCGATCTTCTCAAAAAAAGCATGCAGTAGGAAAAGAAGGGGTATAAAATCTGAGCAATGGAATGAGTATTAAACAACGCGGGCAGCCAGAAATATCCTAACATTTCATATTTATGGTGCATCAAATGTTCCAATTCTGTACTATTTCCTTTTCAAAAACTGTCATAGGAGACATTCACAGGCACCTAACTGCCATTGGCTTTCAATGAGAGTTAGATACCGAACAGCTAATTGTGACTCTGAGGCGGGGGCGCGGGAGAGACTCCTGTCTCTCCTTTATATTGTAGTCACTAGAACTTGGCAATTCTAATTGGCCCACTTATTCTTCAACAACATTTTTAATAGCTTTGTTGTTTTCCCTAGATCTAAACTGACCTGGGTCCCCTTGTTTCTAGAAGTATTGCTGTTAAACGCCTTTAGATAAATACCTTGGAATGCAAAACAATGAACAAATCACTAACAATGTTACAACAGGTTACACGATAAATTAAAAGCTGTTGCATTTGCATGCTCTACGATGGAACAAATGCAAGGGCAAAAGACATTGTTTTCTTTTACTAAGTACACAGACATAATTTTATATCCCGGTAAATGCCCACTGATTAACCTAGATGTAAAAACACATTAGCATAGATCTAATGCCCAAAACATTAGAGAAGAGGCATAACAGTCATTAATGGGTTGTGATTATGATGCTGAGGAGAATGAACAAGCAAGCTACTGAATACTGACAAGGTTAGAACAATCCCTTTTGTTCACGTTCTCTCAGCCACCCTTTTTCACTCCATGTGTCCAAAAAGTATTAGCTCGTGCCATTTCCTCTGCTACAACGCCCACGTTATTCCAATCATGGTGATTTAGTGCTAGTATGCAGTACTCATCTATTGATCCGTTAGAGGAGGGGGGGGGGTCCTCATAGTTGGGGGCCAAATACAGCCAGTGGCTAGTTTTCATTTGCCCCCATTCAACTTCCTGAATCTGCCCCCTGGATCCTATTTCTAACCCCAAGCGCAGAAAGACAGAGTTCAGGGTAAGGGAGCAGAGATGAGGACATACACACAAGGAGAGGTGACGGATCTATAATGACACCAGTTCATGATCTGACCTAGAGCTGAAACAAAAACAGGCATACCCATCAAATTTCTGGGATCCGAACTGACTAGAAAACTCCAGGTACTAATTAGTAGGGATGGGATCATCGGGGGATTACTGGTTTTATTGGATTAATCAGATATCGCCGATTATTGGCATTATCGGATTAATCCGATACCAATAGTCCCAATTAGTACCTGACCGAGGCCCAGATTGGATACCCAGTGGCCCAGATTGTTGACTTCTACTCCCAAAATATCAACTCGCAGACCTGATTTTTCAACCCCACCCTCAAGCAGGAAAGGGTGGGGTTAGATAACGCCCCCTTCACACACACACACACACTAGTCACCTTGTCTTATCTAACCACACCCTTTCCTGCCTCTTTCTATAATGCCCTGTATTTGCTCAGTTTATATATTTTTAACTGGCTACGCTACATGCCTGAGGAAGGGCCCTGTGTGGCCCGAAAGCTTGTTTATTTCTACCAACAGCAGTTGGTCCAAAAAAAGATACCATTCGAACCGCTTTGCTTCTCTCTCTGAGTGACAAGGTAACAGTTTCCCAGTATTTAAAAGGCTGCCATTAAGCAGATTGCCACTGATGGAAGGATAAGTTGCAGGAAGGTATATTTAAGTTATTCTGCAGTGCCAGGTAAATTACTTATAAATAAATATCAGGGGAAACTTCCTAACATTAAAAACAGTTAAACAATCAATAAAGTTGTTTAGGGTAGTTGTAAAGTCTCCCTCCGTGCAAGTTTTTAAGAGGATGACGAAACATGCATCTGCAAAAGGTGGCTTAGGTATAGCAAAAGTTGCCTTATTGCAGGGGGCTGGACTAGATGACCCTCAAAGTTATTGCTAGACCTTCTATGGGTAAAACCAGATGTGACAGTGCCCCACGTTAGCACAGGACCCAACGGCACGTCTGTTTATGTGCCGCCAGATGTTAGCCCGGGACTGCCTCGGGACAGGTAAGTGACTAGTCCGGGCTGTGTCCTCAGAAAATCTTCAAGGATATGGCCCGAGCTAAGGACCACCCACATGGGCCAAGGCAGACTAGCACATGTGTTCAGGCCCACCATATTCATGTCAGGGCAGGAGCCACTATGGCTGAGAGACATGGCTGGTCATCATGGCAAGGGCGGGGCACTGGGAGCAGGGCAGAGGTGGGTTTTAGCTCCCCACCTTACGCAGTCCAAGGAGGTGCTGTGCCACCCGCACATCTGTTTTTACCCTATGATTCTAATACATTAGATCACAAGTGACCTTGTTTCAGACCTTAAGTAGAGGTTGGCCTCTATTGAGTGAAGGAGAATAAAGACAAAGTAAAGAGTCAGACCCTCATTTAGAATTCCCTCAAGTCTAAAGTTTTANTAAACCGGTAACTGGTAAAACCAGTAGCCGGTATTTGGCCTGATGTCCCACCCCTACTGTATGGTAATGCAGAAGATGCTAAAGAAGCGGTTCAAGAGGCACATGTTTGACTGGGGGATTAAAATAAACAGAGGGAATCATTAGACATAACAAAGATCAGGTGTCAAAACCCCTAAGCACATGTTTGGACATTGTGTGGAAGTACTATAACAATTCCAACACCAATTTGGCCACCCATTGAACAATAATTGAACATGCGATGTGAACACCATTGCAGCACAAGAACAATTTGCATGTTCTGGCTGAACACGTGGCCAACATTGTGTCTAATGATATCGCATGGCGTATTAGCAGGTACAACATGGGGAATGAGGTGGCCGCGCTTGCGTGCTGAGATTGGGTGGTGAGCAAAACGATTTGCCCCAAGATGGGCTGTGTGTCTAAGTTGCACCACATGGTGAACACAGGGCCAAACCAGTGTTCATATCAAGGTCAAAACACACATTCAGACACTCATTGACATTATGTCTAACGACACCCAGAAATATTTCCAACACCACGGTAGGTAAAACTCCAAGAAAACTGTAGGTCTCTTTCGACATAACGTCAACAGATATCTGAATGTGTTTTGACCTTGATATGACCACTGGATCCAGGGGGCCAGATCCAAGAATTGGAAAGGGACCACATAAAAAGTTACCAGGGACTTCATTTAGCCCCTGGGTCTAAGGCTCCCCAACCCTGATTAATATAGTGGGAACACTAGCTGCCCACTGTTGTTCCTACACATGATGTTTTCTCTCCTGATTTCCTCAACTATAGCTAAAGGACTCCAAAAGCACTTTAGTTATTTTAGTTATTACAAACTTTTATACCCCACCTCTCCAGCAATCAAGCAGCTCAAGGCAGCTTACAAATAAAAACATTTAAACCAGGAAGGATAAAATATTTTTAAAAAATACAAAACCAAACCCATTAAAAGCTACAAATGGGGGTGCCATAGAAAACCGAGAACCTCCCCACCCCCCCAACCCTACACATCACCCTCACCAAAGGCCTGACAGATCAGCCAGGTCTTACAACTAAGATGAAAAGAGGCGAGGTCTGGGGCCACCCAGGCCTCTCCCGGGAGGGAGTTTCACAGCCTACAAGTAACCACCTAGAATGCCCTCTCCATCATCGCCCCCCAGAGCAACCCGGGGGACATCAAGAAGGGTGCTCCTGGCGGACCACAGAGGCCAATCCAGGACATGGAGAGTGAGACAATCCTGCAGGTAGGTGGGGCCAAGGCCATTTAGGGCTTTATAGATAAGAACCAACACCTTGAATCGGGCCCAGAAGACTATTGGTAGTCAGTGCAGAGTGCAGAGTACTGGTGTAATGTGCTCACTGCACCCGCCCCCGTAAGAAGGCAGGCCACTGTATTCTGCACAATCTGCAGACTCCAAACCATCACCAGGGGTAGCCCCATGTACAGCGTATTGCAATAGTCCAGTCTTGAGGGCAGAACATCCATTTCCCCTCAGTATTCCAGCCCCTGTGTGTTCACCCCTATAATGTTTGGTCTAGCCAAGTAAGATCGTGAGAGTTACCAAACACCTCTTCTCTGGGCTTGGGGGCTAAAGCCCTGTTAATAGACCTCCTGTTCCCCTTCCCATATCCCTGACAGAGACTACTTCACTATGGATGAGATCGCCAATCCCTGAAAGAATTTCATTCTGGATTGTCTTGGAATGTTTCTGTAACCCCTGTTACTAGTGCACCCCTCTTCCTGCTCTTAGCAGTAGAGTTGCCAAAAAAAATACAAGCTGACGGTGCTAGGAGGTGGGAAGCACAGTGCGTGGCACCATGGAGCGGCAGAGACAGCAGCTGAGTGAGCCGAGGAACCCTGAGGCGGCAGCGAGGGAGCAGAGACAGACTGCAGCGAGAGGAGGATCCCCAGCAGAAACCCAGAGTGAAGGGCTGGAGAAACATCCTGGAGCTTGGAGAGTCAAGGAAGAACCTGAAATAGGTAGCAGGCACCTTGCTGAATCCACCCTGTATGCTTTTCTACCCCATCACCATTTGCAGCAATTGTTACAGGTCTTCTTGGTGAGTGTGGCTCCCGGGGGCGATCCTAGAGCAACAGAGCCGAGATGCAAGTTAGCTCTATGGAGAGCTGCCTGGCACCGCTATCTTGTTGCTGATTCAAAAGGTGGGGAGCGAGTGAAGGAAGCGTCAGAGCCAGCCGGTCTGGGGGGCTTCTAGTGTTAGTACCCCCGACTGAGCAGAGGAACCTCACCTCGTGTACATGAAGCCTTGGGAAGGGCTAGGACATCGTGTGCCTCTTTCCATCAAGGGGCCAAGCCCCTTGTAGGACTCATGTACCAGGGGTCAAGCCCCCCATAGGAAAGCCCTGTAAAGGGTAGGGATGGGTGAACAGATCGCGGTTTGGGTTCAGCTGTTTGGTTCGGTCCTGTTCGGTTCACCCGTTCAGTTCGGCTGTTTGGTTCATTCGCCGGGTTCGGGCGTTCAGTTCAGTCCTGTTTGCTTCAGTTTGGGTGTTCGGAAAAAGGCTCTCTGTGTGAGGAATGATGGCCCCAGACCCATGGTGGTGGGTCCTGGGGCTAGAGTGGCAGCTTCTAGGTATTTGCCACAGCCTGACCTGCCAGTAACTTGGCCCCAAAACCCTGACGGCAGGTTCTGGGACTGGAGTGGCTGTTTCTTGATGCAGTGGAATGACATCGTCTCCGTGCAAGGAATGATGGCCCCAGACCCATGATGGTGGGTCCTGGGGCTAGAGTGGCAGCTTCTAGGTATTGGCCACACCCCTCCCTGCCAGTAACTTGGCCCCAGAACCCTTGCAGCGACTCCTGGGGCTGGAGTGGTTGTTTCTTGATGCTTTGGAAAATCGGCTCTCTGTGCAATCGGATATTTCTTTCTGATCTTGGAATGTGGCAGGTTTATTAAAGAAAGTTAGGGATCCCGATTGGGTTTCTTTTTTGTCTTCCCATGACATCATGTTCCTCCAGGACACTTGGTGTTCCAACCCCTTTTACTTACCTGGCTATCAGTCCTATAACCTTTTAGGTACCCCACCCCCACCATAAAGGGGGGGGCGTCCCAACGCAGGTCTATTAACATTAATTAAAACTACCCTGGATCTAACCGTAAAGCTATTACCCAAGTTTAGAGACTATAGTTTGGCATTAAGAATCTCTGGGAATGCTAGCTGTGCATGAGTCATGATCAACAGCTATTTTCCACCCTCTTTATCTGGATCCGGTAGTGGGGTTTTATGGGCTGAATTCCACCAGTACTTGGAGTCTCTGTGTTTCAGTACTCTAGTGACAAATTTCTTCTTGCAGGTGATTTCAATGCAAGAAAGGGGGGTTTACTTTGGGAGGAACAGGATTATTTAACTCTCAATGAAATTTGGGGCATCCCGTCACCATTATTGCGAGACCCCAGTGCTAACATCTCAGGGAAGCACTTCTTCTCCCTACTTCATTCCCTTAACTTGAGGATACAAAATGGTGCCTATCCTAGTGCTTCCTCGGGTGATAGACTTATGCCTTGGCCAGGGGTGCTAGTATCATAGATTAAGTGATAGTTGATGTAAAACTGTGGTGTTACATAAGAAATTTTTAGTGTGGGTTCCAGATAAGAAAGTGACCACCTTCCCCTTTGCTGGACGTTGGAAATGGTTTTAGATCACCCCCTGATTAGGTCCATGTCACCTTCTTTTCCAGCTGGTGAGCCACCCTTTATGGTCCTTAACAAGAGGAGATTAAAATGGGACCCTAGTGTGACCCAGATAGTTGCTGCCCGATTAACTGATGAGGATCTGAACTTGCTGAGGGACCAGGTCCTGACTGGCCCGGCCCCAGACGGAATCTCAGATTCTATCCATAAGATCTTCAATAAGCTATTCTCTTGCTTAACTTCTACTTCTTCCCGCAAACCCAGGAGTTTTTCCTTTTATAGGGGCACTCCATTGTTTGACAAGGATTGCATTCGGAAAAAGAAATGGTTAAATTCTGAAGTCAAGGACCTAAGGAAGATGGAGGTGTTTCCTTGGGAAACCTTTCGCGAAATAGGGAAGGAGTACAAATCCTTCCTGAGGAAGAAAGAACAGGCCTATTGTGTTGCTCAATGGGGCAAATTACAGATCATCATTAAATCCAAAGACGATAGATCCTTTTGGCAATTGGTTGCACAAGTGTTAGGGTAGGGGGGTTTATGGAGAGAGGGAGATGGTACCTTGCAACCCGATTTAACTATAAGCAGCACGGTAACCCAGGCCTTCGTAGGGCAATCCTCAATGTGTATGGAAAAACACCCCTCAGGCTTGTATAGGGCCCAAAACCTCTGCAAGAGAGACGTGGCCTATGTCATCATTGGGGGGGGAAACAGCAAGGCCCTGAGGATTGCCCCCACCGGGCGTGGGGCTGTAATAACAGCTCCTATCCCCTCTATCACCACACACACCCAACACGTGCAATAGGGGTTGGAATATAGAAATGCAATGTGAAAGGAGTCGTGAGGATATTGGGGGGAAGGCTCCAGGAATCGTAGGCAGGGAATACACCGAGACACACACACAGACAGGAAGGTTTATCACAGGGCCCCAGAGGGGGATAGTGCTCCCCGCGTCCCACACACACCACCCACACCCCCGTATACCTACTCCTCCCCTACTGTTCTCCCACACTCGTACTCACTCGCACCACCTCACGCATACACCACCACGCACACTCCGTCTCCTTCTCTGCAACACTCCTCGGTAATCCACGCTGGGGCCAGTCTCACAGCTATGCTGTTCACCGGCATCGCCCTAGTGAGACTGGCCCTCCTTAAGTACCCCTGTGGCGGGCCCCGCCCTGTGGCGCAGCCGCTCCGAACGTCTCCGCGTTGTTTCCGGCCCC
>QEPC01013333.1:162777-193694 GCA_003113815.1 Sphenodon punctatus | reverse complement strand
TGGGCCACTGAGTGCAGCACAGGGCAGGGCTAGACAGATGCACGTCCATACATATCTCCACCCTCCATCGTGGCCTGGGCCCCATCACATTAGTTCGGGGACCTGGCGAGATCCTGACCATGGTGATGGCCTGTCTCCAGAGGGAGTAAGTCCATGATGTTGCCCAAGCGCTGTCATGATGTTGAAAGCACTGAGTCAGATTTGAAATGCTGGCTCAGTGAATAATCTTTATGACCAGGGACCCGTGTTCACTGCATTTTCCCCACTGGCAGCAATAAGGGAAACATACTGAACACAAATTCCTGCTTATGACCCCCCTCCCCCCACCTACTATGGCTGCAACCCTCCATCTATTGAAGTCTGTGAGTCAGCTCCTATTGGCTTGAATGGATAGAGGATTGTTGTTGTCAGACTACGTTAGAGCTGAAACATGCAATGGGTTTGTTATTCACAGGTATCATCTGCATTTTTGGGTAGCCCTATGAGCACTCAAACAATGTGTGTTACTTTAAAAGATACAAGCATATTCAGGAATTTTGCTTTATTCTTTTTATTTGGTTATTTTGGTTTGCAGGTTATTTCGATATTCAGTTTGTCATTTTCAGTAATTGCACAAGTATTAAACACCCTGAAACATTTAAAAAAAACAACAACAAAAAACAACCACAAAACACAATAATCAAAAACAACCAAAACGGATACTTGACAGTGCATAAACAAATATTGATTTTAAACCAAATCCCCATGTTTGATTTGGTTAAGGTATATTTGATGGGTTCGTATTCCTTTCACCTAATAGTGCTTAAATTTTGGGTGTATATTTCTAAAAAAAACTGTATTGAAGTTGTATAGCAATTGTCAAAGATACGTATAGTTGCACTATCCTCAATTGTGGAGAGACTTTGGGAGCTAGGTAGCGAGCTAGCCTTTATGCCATTGAAAATCTTCCCCTGGATTCCTGAGCTGCATTCAAAACAAAAATATGTATTATTTTCTCTTTTTTATAGCCTCGGGAAGAATGAGTTGCAAACCATCAAATTACTCTTCCTTCATAAACATCTGAATATTAAATGATGATTGTGAAACCCTACACACACAGAGACATGCGAGTCTTGAAATTTCTTCTGGCAGTTAGAACTGAAGTGATAATGTTAGAGAAATTTATTTCCACATTGCTATTAGCTGTAAAATGATAATTCTCCTTGATATGTTCAGTATCATTATCATTTGTCAGAACTAGAGACCAAAGAACGAACACAGACCTTTCCACTTTATAAACAGCCACCGCTATGAGGAAAATAATATTTTGCTTATTAATGGTTTGAATGCTTAAGTTCTTAATGGGGCACATCTGTGTCTTTTTTTAATAAACTTGAAATTTTATTTCACTTATTTCCAAAGTAAATAAATTGTTACCTAAACCAGCACCCCAGTCAGTCAGTCATTAATGGCTTTATTATTATGCCTTTGCAGCCTATGTTGTCATAAATGAAATATGGCAATACATAGTGTTCACAGTGCTATAACTACCAGTCTCAAGGTCTTTAGGGGAATTTTTTCCACTTGTTATTGTTCAGTTTATTGCAACATCTGTCAGTGAAGATCATTTTTCATTACTCTGAACGTCTGCATGAGGGTCAGTCTTACAAAAGTTGTGTGTGTTCTGGGTTGAGTTCTGTTGGCAATTACCCTTTAGGGGTTAGGTTTGAAAATATGAGCTGAAGTCATAACAAGAGGAGGGTGTGGCCAGACCCCAAGCGTTCTCCAGAGTCTCAACTTCAATTTTTGGAAAAAGCCAATCTTTAACTATTATTATATTTATTATTATTATTGCAAAGGAGACTTGCAAACAAGACCCGTGTAACCAAATGCAGTGAAGTTGCCCAAGTTTGCAGTCTGGGGCAGGGGGGAATAATATCTGAGGTGTGTATTGTCCTGTTCAAATCTCAACAAATACCTCAAATTTCACCATCATGACTACTACACTTCACACCTTTTTAAAAATTGTATTATGAATAGCTACCTAAGGAGGCTCTTTCTATTAAATCTGACCACCACAAAGTGCAGGGATGCCCAAAATTAAGCATCTGGATCAGAACATCTCTACTTACAGTGAGAAGAATGAGGAAGATGCATATTTTCTAAGGAACTTTTTTTTCCTTTTTTTAAAAAAAAATTCTCTTTATTGTTTTCCAAAGTTATCCAATAACCAATATAATACATACATATCTTAACTATTAAAATTCTCAAGGGGACCTATGTTTACAGTTTTGGTCCCTATTCTTTTATCAGTGTTATCAATAACTTCTCATATTTTTGTTAAACATAGTGAAAGCTGTCTCTCATTCGACTCAATCTCAGGTTGGATCAGTTCCCAAATATAGTTCCACGCTGCATAAAACCCTTCCAGATCTGAATGTATTTCCGCCTGAATTCTCTCCATGGTAAGTGTCCACCACAACCTCTGCTTCCATTTCTTTATTGATGGTTTCCTTGCTGACTTCCAATTACAAACTACAGTATGTATCGCTGCCTGTCTGAGTTGTTAACATGCTATTTTCCTTTCTTTTCTTATCTGCAGTTCGGTGAGGATTCCCGTTAGAGCAAATTTAGGTAGAAATGGTATTTCCAGTTGCGCCGTCTGATTCAGGTAATTCCATACTTGTAACCAAAAACTCCTTATGTGGGGACATGTCCACCAGCAGTGCATCCATGTTCCAACTTCATTACAACCTTGCCAGCACTGCTGCGGATATTGTTCATTCATTTTATGTATTCTTTGTGGCGTGTAGTACATTCTGTATATTACTTTTATTTGTGGTTCCAATACCGACACAGATCTTGATACCTTTTGCATTATTTGCCACACCATTTCTAATTCTTTTTTTTCTATATTTTCTTGTAGATCCTCCTCCCATGCCGCCACATACCCAGCATCAGGTAAATTGTATATTTTATATAGCACTTTATATATCTTGGAGAGCACGTGCAGCTGAGAGGGGTCTCTATATAGCACTTTTTCTAAATCATGTGCAGTTCTTATATAATGCAGTTTATCTGGTCTTCGAGTGTATTTGTTCCTAATTTTTGCATGTACCATAAAGTCTATCTCGTTTCCAATTTTCTGTTTTATGGTATCTTGAGTTAAAAACTCTTGTTCCACAAATAAATGTGTAGCCCATTTAAGGCCTTTTTCCCCCCACTGTTTTTTTATGGCTGTTGGTATCCCCACTGATTTTATCCATTTTCCAAAAATAGGTGTGAAGGGTGATTTGTCTATTAGAATTTCTGCTTTTTTAAAACATGTCTCCCAAATTTGTAGTGTGTGTCCAACAAATGGATGTTCAATTCCCTTTGGGGTCTGTACCTGCTGCCCATCAGTTAGGATACCTTCAAATGTAATTACCCCATAATAATTTTTTTCAATTTCAATCCAATCTGGATCTTTCTCATTTTCCATTCCATTTAATTCCATTCCATTTTAATTTATATCCCGCCTCTCTCCCGAAGGACTCGAGGCGGCTTACAACATAATCTACATTCTACATTCTGGGGCTGTAATCCACACAGGGAACCCCAAGTCAATATACATATTAACATAATATACTAATACAATGCACAATTCAACATTCTAAATACCACAAAATCAACACAACAAATTTAAATATAACATAATCAAAAACCATCAGCTTCCACCCCCCTCAGCCTCACCAATATCCCATTCTATAACCTCCTCCACCACCATGGGGTAGGTTCCACATTCTAACCACTCATTCCCTGCTGCCACCAGGGAAACTCTGACCACCTCAATCCCTCTCTCACCGGGAGGAGGTAGCCCCACCAATCCTATATCAGTAAGCATAAATTCATCACACTCCTCATCTTCTCCTCTTTGTACCCCCAAACCCATCCAAGCTACCCCATCCACAGCCCCTCCCTCTCCCCCCTCATCCCTATATGTCAACAATTCCTCTCCCACAGATCTCCTATTCACCATCCCAGGGAGTACCTTCAGCTCTACCTGTTCCCCTTCCTCCATCTCCACCACAGGTCCCCCCAACCCTCCATTTCCCTCATCATCCATGCTTCCCCCCTCTACCCCCTCCATGCCCCAAAGGGCCGTGCCCTTTGGCCGAAGCCCTTCGGCTCGTGTCCACCAGCTGCAGCCGCCGGCGCAGCCACCGGAAGTTCTTTTAAACTGTCTCCCCGCACTTCCGGTCACTGGAGCACGGGGGGGGAGGGAGGACAAGTCCAGGACCCCACTCACGACCCCCTTTCTCCACAGGTGCCTTGCGACCCCCTCCAACCAGCAGGACGGCAGCGGGACAAGCCTCCAGGAGCAGCAGATGGTAAGAGCTGCTGAGCTGTAGCCCAGAGCAGCCGCCGGCAGTTCTTTTAAACTGTCTCCCCACACTTCCAGTCACCGGAGCGCAGGGGGGGAGGGAGGACAAGTCCAGGACCCCACTTACAACCCCCTTTCTCCACAGGTGCCTCGGGACCCCCTCCAACCAGCAGGACAGCAGTGGCAGCGGGACAAGCCTCCAGGAGCAGCGGATGGTAAGAGCTGCTGAGCTGTAGCCCAGAGCAACTGCCGGAAGTTCTTTTAAACTGTATCCCCGCACTTCCAGTCACCGAAGCACAGGGGGGGAGGGAGGACAAGTCCAGGACCCCACTCACGACCCCCTTTTTCCACAGGTGCCTTGGGACCCCCTCCAACCAGCAGGATGGCAGCAGCAGTGGGACAAGCCTCCAGGAGCAGCAGATGGTAAGAGATACCATCTTGATTCCCTGACGAGTCGAGGCCCAATGATACATTTTTACATCTGGCATGTTTTGACCCCCTTTTTCTTTACTTGTATATAAAATTGACCTTCTAATCTGGGGCTTCTTTCTTTGCCAAATTATTCTTGCTATGGTCTTGTTTATTGTGTCATAATACTCTTTGGGGACCTTTATCGGTAGAGCAAAAGATATATACAATAGTTTTGGTAGCAACGCCATTTTTACTAAGTTTGTTCTGCCTATCCATTAGATTTGTAATTTTTTCCACTCCTCCTCCTTCCTTTTTACTTCTTCCAACAGTAGGGCAAAATTCAATTTATATAAATCTTTCCATTTTTTAGGTATATATATTCCCAGGTATTTTATATTACAATCTTGTACCTTAAAAGGTGTGGCCATCTGTCTTTATTTAATACTTAGTTTTTCCTCATTAAATAGTAGCATTGGGGATTTATCTATATTTACTCTATATCCTGATACTCTGCCAAATTGTGTAATGATCTCTATTAATTTCGGGACTGATGTAGGAAGGTCAGTTAAAGCTTAGCATCATGTCATCTGCGTACATGGCCAGCTTGAATTCCTTTTGTTGTATCTGTAGTCCTTTAATTTGCTGTTGTGCTCTTATTGCTATGGCCAGAGGTTCAATGGCAATATTAAATAAAAGTGGTGATAAGGGGCTTCCCTGTCGGGTGCCTCTAGTCAATTTGAGGGCTGAGGTTGTTCTTCCATCTAAAATAATTTTGGCCCTGGGGTTTTTATATATTATCTGGATTCATTTAAGGAACTGACCTTCCATACCCATTCTTTTCATAGTTTCCACCAGATATTTATGTCCCACTAAATCGAAGACCTTCTCTGCATCTAGCGAGATAATGGCCGCTGGAATGTTTTTTGACTTAATATGAGCTATTAGGTCAATGATTTTTCTTATGTTGTCTATGCCAAGTCTCCCTGGTATAAAGCCTGTTTGATCCATTCCTATTACTTCAGATATAATTAGCTTTAATCTGTCCACCAGTATTTTCATAAATAGTTTTGCATCTGTGTTAATTAGTGAAATTGGTCTATACCCGCTACGTAATTCCTTATTTTTACCCTCTTTTGGGCAAAGCAGAATAATGGCCTCATAGAATGTGTCTTGCATTGTTTGTTGATTTATAATTTCATTATATACTCTTTTTAGAATTGGGCTGAGACTCTTTGCAAAGGTTTTATAAAACTCAGCAGGATACCCATCCGGGCCGGTCGCCTTATTTTGGGGTAGATTTTTGATGGCTTCATTAATTTATTTTTCCTCTATATCCTTATTTAGAAAATCTTTTTGGGCCGAGTTAATTTGTGGTATCTTGATCTTACCTAGAAATTTGTTTATATTCTCTTGGGCAGGCTCTTCTGACTTGTATATATTGCTATAGAACTGGAGGAAGTAGCGCTCTTTATCTATGCCCTTAAGCATTTCTGATTCAGGATTTTGTTGTACAAATGGTATATCTGATTTTTGCCTCTTTTTCTTTATCATCCATGCCAAGACCTTGTCTGCTTTATTTGCCTTCTCATAGTAGCATGCCTTAGTATATCTGAGCTCGTTTATTGTGGACTCTGTTTCTAATAGATTTATCTGTGTTTTTATCAGGGTTATTTTTTCTGCATTAATTACTGGTTGTTTAGCTAATTGTTTTATTTACAGATAGAGTTGACTAATCTGAGCTCCCTTTTCTTTCCTTAGGTATGCTCCCAGAGATATAAATTGTCCCCTCAGAACTGCCTTAGCAGTGTCCCATAGCACCAGTGGGGATATATCCGGCTGATCATTGTCCTGCATGTACTCCTGTATTCCTGCTTGGATTTTTTCCTGAATCCAGCTATTATTTAAACAAAAAAATTTAAGTTTCCAAACCTGTGTGGTTTCTTTTCTATTCATGTTTATATTTATCTCTGCTACTATTGCATTATGATCCGAAAAAGGTATAAGTTGTATGCATGCTCTCTCACACAATGGCATCAGTTCTTTGTTAATCAAAATATGGTCTATCTTGGATGATGTTTTATGGGGGTTAGAATAAAATGTAAATCCATGCTCCTGTGGATGAAATGCTCACCAAATTTCCCTCCAATGGTGGTCTGCGATTATTTCCTGGATTTTTTCTTGCTGTTTATTTAGGGGTGCTTTGGTAAATAAATCCAATGATGTTAGTGGGGAATTAAAGTCTCCACTTAGTATGGCCCTTCCTTCTGTTATTTCTGTTATCTCTGGTATTAGCTTGCACAGGAAGGCCCTTGTGTTGTTGTTGGGGGGCATACACCGTTGCTATTGTGTACTTTTCCTGTTCTATCTGTCCTTTTATTATTAATACTCAGCCCTGTTTATCTCTATTCATTTCTTTTATTTGCATGTTCAGGAATTTAGATATTCCCACCAGGACCCCTGCTTTTTTTTTTCTCCATTTGCAAAATATATCTTATATTCCTTATTTGCGAATCTGTGATTATCTTGGGCTATCAAGTGCATTTCTTGTATCATAAATATATGAGGCTGGGCTTTTTTAATAAATTGCCATACCCTTTTTCTCTTTATAGGGTTATTGAGACCAAAAACATTAAATGGAATTATTTTCAGTTTATCCATTGCCATATTTCCTATTTCTCTTTTCTTTCTGTAATACCTTAACCTTCCTTTTTTGATCCACCCAGTGTGGAAGTCTCTCAGTCCTCTCTGAACCTTCCCTTCCCTCTCTATTTTCTTTCCTGGAACTTTTCACTATCTCTATGTTATTATTATTATTATTATTATTAACAACAAACATTTATTTAGCGCCAGCAGTGTACCTGGCACTTTACAAAGTAATAAAATAGACACGGTCCCTGCCCCTAGGGCTTACAATCTGAGAGACAGGAGCTGGGGGAGAGACTTAGGAAGGGGAACAGAGGGAGAGACAAGGGGTCTAACATTCATGAAGATGCGAGGTCTCAAGTGCACGTACTTGGCTTGGTTACGATGAGAATGACAGCAGGCAGGTCCATGTTGCAAGGATAAGGGTAAACCGATCGTAGGTATAGGAATAGTGGCTCAGCAGGATAAAGAGTCAGACAGAGCAGAGCGAAAGAGGTGAGTTTTAAGGAGAGATTTGAAGGTATGAAGGGAGGGGGCAAGGCGGATGTGGACAGGGAGGGAGTTCCAGGCATGGGGGGCAGCATGTGAGAAGGGACGAAGGTGCTTAAACTTATTCTTATATGTTAAACTTATTCTTATATCCTAACCTATCCCCTTTAAACCTTTCCTTCATCCCTCCTTTACCCATACCCTCTCCCTTCCCTCAATCCCCTTTTAACTCTTAACCAATAACCAACTCCCCCAACAATTCCCCCATTCACACAAAACCTTTTCAGGGGGCCTTCTAAGGGACTTTTAAGTCTTAGGTGCTCATCAGAACAGGAAAATAAACTCTTATTGATAAAATGAGACACACAACATCTGAAAACATTCATTAATGTGTTGAGCCAAAAGGCTTTCTTTATTAAAACATTTGAAGAGACTTCCCTGCTTATTGAATAATAGAGTGGAGAGAAAGTTAATCACACATTGTCTTCCCTAGTGCCTAGATGGGAGTTTTGACCTGACACCCACCATTGTCCTTTCTCCCCTCACTAGATCAACTTAATTGGGTGTCTTTAAACATAACATCAAGAGGTATCTGAATGTGTGTTTTGGCCTTGATATGAACCTGCGTTCACCATGTGGCACTGTTTAGACACACAGCCCATCTTGGAGAAATCAGTGTTTTGATCGCCACCCAGTCTCAGCACACAAACGTTGCTGCCTCGTTCATCATGTTGTACCTGCTAACATACCACATGATATCATTAGACACAACGTTGGCCATGTGTTCAGTCAGAACATGCAAATTGTCCTTGTGATACAATGGTGTTCACATTGTGTGTTCAATGGGTGGCCAAATTGGTGTTGGGATTGTTATGGTGCTTACACACAACGGACAAACACGTGCTTAGGTGTTTTGACACCTGATCTTTGTTATATCTAAGGATTCCAAGTTTCTTTACATCTAGTTCTGTAAGAGACCAGTTGTGCTTGACCCTCCTGTGACCAGGATTCCCATCAAATTATGCCAATAGCCCAGGATCGCAAAGGCAGATTTTCAAAACCATCCCCTCTACCTTCTTCTCAAATCCCACACTCCAGTGGAACTATAATATCTGTTATAATATAACGACTATAACGTCTGACCTACAAGGTTACTATATGAAGCGCTAGAAGATCAGTAGGATACCACATTTGTAAAACCCTTTCAGGTGATTTCACTTCACCTTTGAAAATTCAGACACAAAGGAACTTTTGATAACATACTTTCAAAAATGTTGCGACAGTAAGAACTGCTTATACACTTCCTTAATGAATGTTAAACATTCTGCAGATACATCAAGTACCAAAGTTATTATAACATTCAAGGACATGATTTAGAAAACAAATTAAACACCTAACCTTTTTCAAGAAGTCTCTGAAAAAAATCAAACAATATCTCCTACTTCAGGCTGTGCTGAGCTCCAAGAATGACTCCTCTCCCTATGTTGAGAGCAGAAACAGGGGTATTGCCAGCATATGCTCAAGTTGTGATCAGATTTATTTATTTTTTTGGAAGAAACTTGCTATGGATGGTTCCTCGTCACTTTTGACAGGTTGTTACTTAGAGCAGAAAGATCATACCAGGTCTCCTCATTTTGCATGGATCAACCATGTAAAACAATTAGCTTCTGAACTTAGTCTCCCCACAATGGCTGGTGATCTCCCTGACTGTAAGGTCTCAGAACGTGAACTTAAGTCATGAATAATAGAGTGGGCCCATAAGAAGGATTTAAAGATGCTTGCGTCTTATAAATCTGCAACTTTGTACTCCCAGCTTAAAACAGCTGTTAAGATGGAGACATATCTAGAACAATTACAGGATCCAAGGCTCAGACATATGTTCACTTTATTTTGTTTCAATTTATTTGAGACTTGTGAAGTGAGAGGCCACCGAGAGGTTATCCCCACGTGCAGCAGGGTCTGTTGTCACTGCTTGGATAGTGTTGAGACTTTGCTTCATGTTGCTCTTGATTGCCCTTTCTATGCGGATGCTTAGAATGACATGGATTGATCCAATCTTTCCCGACTCTAATATGGAGGGTATTAAGAAAATGGAAATTTTATTTACCTTAACAGATATTGCCGATATTAGGTTATTAGCAATGTTTCTATTATTGGTCAATAAAGAAAGGAGGCGATTACTGCTGGATACCTTTTGTTGACTGAATGGACATATATTATTATCCTGTCTTTAAGTATTCTTTTCTTGAATTTAGAACATTTTTAATATGCCTGTTTTGGAGTTCTGTATTTGTTTTTTAATTTTATTCTTCTGTATATATTTATTTATTTTTGTAATTGTGATAGCAAATGTGCTGATTCAATAAACCTATATATATATATATAAACTATATCTCAGAGAAGATAGACCTTTTCGCTCCATTGGGCCACTTTGAATATTAGTACAAGTTGCATGGGCCAGCTAGGAGTTAGGAGCAGGGGTGGTTAAAGGATGTGCTCAGGATGGGGAAGAAATAAAAGATACAGATCATGATTCTATGTCATGGATCTATCCCCTACCTTAGACTACATCCCCTTATCTCCCAGTAACTCTGACACCGGGTTGGAAGCAGTAGGTGAGGAGCACAAAGTTATGGTCAATCTTTCTGGGAGGAGTTTCAGGAAGTGACGCTGGCTGATGCGGTGGATGTCCTGGGGTCTTTTAGAGCCACTAGTTGTGAATTAGATCCATGCCCGTCCTGGTTGGTGAAAGCTTCCAGGGAGATGTTGGGGACGGTATTGGCATGGGTGGTCAATGCATCCCTCCAGCAGGTGAGATTGTCACCCAGTCTCAAGGAGGCTGTGGTGCGCCCCCTGATGAAGAAGCCATCTTTGGACGTGGGCACACTCACCAGTTACCATCCTGTCTTTAATCTTCCCTGTTTAGGGAAGGTTATTGAATGGGCAGTGACTCTGCAGTTCCAGGCGCATCTGAACATTATCGGTTTCCTTGATCCTTTTCAGTCTGGGTTCTGCCCCAGCTATGGTACTGAGACGGCCTTGGTGGCCTTGGTCGACAATCTCCACTGGGAGATGGAAGCAGCATGTTCAACATTTCTGATCCTGCTAGATCTCTCAGCCGCTTTTGAGGACCATGGGCTGCTGCTGAGATGGCTGAGAGACCTGGGCGTCTGGATGGGACTGTCCTTGGGTGGTTACGCTCATTCCTCTCGGGGAAAAGCCAGCGGGTGGTGCTGGGGGCTGAAACATCAAGCCCCCGGGCCTTGATCTGTGGCATTCCGCAGGGTTCGATCCTGTCTCCGTTATTATTGAATGTGTATATGCAGTCCCTGGGGGACATTGTGAGAGGGTTCAGGGTGCAATGTCACCAATACTGATTTTTTCTATTTTATTTTATTTATTTCAAACTTATATCCCACTCCTCCTACCCAAAGGTAGCTCAGGGCGGCAAACACCACAAAGAAAATTTAACAATAAAACATTTTAAAATAAATCAACATATTTTAAAATAAATCATAAAAACTCACCCTCCCTCTCAAGCCCTACCCCCCACCCTATCTCAGGGGTCGCACGGGCACATAGGGAGTGAGGCAATTTCAAAGATAGGCAGGGTCCAGGCTGTGAAGGGCTTTGAAGGTCAAAACCAGCACCATAAACCTAGCCCAGTGCTTTATAGGCAGCCAGTGCAGAGCCCGGAGCACAGGTGTCATGTGCTCCCTGCGGCCCACCCCAGTAAGGAGACGGGGCCCAGAAATCTGCACCAGGTGCAACCTCCGGACCAGCTTCTTGGGCAGCCCCACGTAGAGCACGTTGCAGTAATCCAGCCTCAAGTTGATGAAGTCATGGATGACAGTGGCGAGGTCAGAGTCTGAGAGATACGGCCGAAGCCGCTGGACAAGATGTAACTGCCAAAATGCACTCCCCACCGCGGCCACAACCTGAGATTCCAGGATGAGCCGTGAATTGAGGAGCACACCCAGACTCCGTACCTGCAAGACCATAGGAGGGTGAACCCCCCACACACACACGAGGAGAGTCAACCACTCCCAGGCCCCCCAGCTCTACCTCTCGTTTTCAACTGATCCAGGTCCTGCTGTTTCATTACTTTCTCAATGTTTGGAGGCCATGGCGGATTGGATGAGGCAGAGCAGACTGAAGCTCAAGACGGAGGTGATGGTGGTGGGAAGGGTGAGGGAGGTGCTGGCTCCTCCGGTAGGGGGGTCCGTCCTCCTGTAGCCCAGTAGGTTTGGAGTCTGGGGGTGGTTTTCGACTTGGGCTTCCGTCTGGATCAACAGGTGGAGGCGGTGGCTAAAGCTGCTTTTCACCAGCTGTATCTGGCATGGAGGCTGCGTCCATATATCTCCGGGCCTGACCTGGCCACTCTCATTCATGCCTTCATCACCTCGAGGCTAGACTACTGCAACGCGCTCTACATGGGGCTTCCCTTGTTTCTGGTTCAGAGGCTGCAGCTAGTGCATAATGCGGCGGTCCATCTCCTTATGGGGACGGGGCGACGGGAGCACATAACACCTGTGCTCCGCACTCTGCACTGGCTGCCTATGGTGTACTGAGCCAGATTCAAGGTGTTAGTATTGATTTATAAAGCCCTGCATGGTCTGGGCCCCTCATACCTCGGGGATCACCTTGCCTTCTGTGCCTCAGAGTGATCCCTTCGGTCTGCCAAGGGCAACTTTCTGGAGATCCCGCGTGTTAAATGGGGGGTCACAATGGAGAGGGTGTTCTCGGTGGCCGGACCACGACTTTCAAACTCCCTCCTGGAGGAAGCCAGCCTGGCCCCGGGTCTGCTAGCTTTTCATCAAGCTTGCAAGACCTGGCTGTTCACCCAAGCCTTCAGAGGGGAGGGTGGGGTAGGTAGGGGGGATTGGGGATTTTATAGATATTTTTTAAAAATTTTTGTTGGGGTTATTTTTAAATATTTTAATTATTGATGATTTATATGAATATTGTCTTTGTTTTATATGTGCTGTAAGCCACCCCAAGATGCCGTAGGCATGAGGGGGTGGCCAATAAATTTAAAATAAATAAATAAATAAATAAACAAACAGAAATAATTTTTTTTAAAGGACTTGTTTGCTTGAACAGGCGTTTGGCTGTCAGGGATACAGTGTAGCTACTAGGGATGCTAGTCTGGATGGGCTTGGTTTGCTTGCAGTGCAGCCCTGCAACTGGTCAGACTTTTTTAAAAGGGCCTGTTTGCTTGGACAGACATTTGGCTGTCGGGGATATGGTGTAGCTACTAGGGATGCTGGTCTCACTGGGCCAGTTTTGCTTGCAGTTATTTATTAAGGATAGGTGGTTTTTACATTTTAAACCCACCCCTGCCACCAAGAAGAGTTACAGAGGACATTGGGAGTGTGGAACCTCTTCTTGGGGGCAGGGGTGGGCCCACGGCTGTGGGACACCCTAAAGTCTTGGGGTACTCCCAACTAGTCATGTGAGCTCCAGAACCCTAGCCATAGGGACTTCTACAGCAACTGGGCCACCCACCACTGTGCCTCCAGATGCAGTGATTGGTTTTAGAATTTATTGGTGTTCTATAGGTCCAATGAAGCCTAAAGTCACACTGTGTCTAGAGGCCTCCAGAAGACCAGCTGTGGAACCTGAACAGCGAATGGTCTCAACAGCGATATCTTCCCACCCCTGTCTCTCTAGACACAGTGGAACCTCGCACTTCAGTGGGTTTCTTTAGGTTGACAAGAGTGAAGGTTTCACTCTGTCTGAGGCCTCCGAAACACCAGCGGTGGGACCTCCACAGTGACAGAGCTCCACAGCAACATAATGCAATTTTCCACCGACCACTGCACCTCCAGATGCACTGCGACCTCAGTCTACAGTGGGGTTCTGTGGATGCCTACTGCCTTCAAGACACATTAGGACTTCAGACTTCAGTGGGGGTTCTTGATGCTCAATGGAGACTTAAGTCCTATTTTGTCTGGGGACTGGGAGCCTTCCCTAGAAATCTACAGGCAGCCAAGGAGAGCATGAAAATGAAGAGGGTTCCAGATAATGGTAAGTGATGGCATGGGGATTGGGAGGGTGTTGAACCTCTTATTTGGGGGAGAGGTCCACAAAGAAGCAAAATTAAAAATGGCATTCAAAATGCAAACATCTAAAGTAATTTGCTTCTTTTTTCTATCCAGTTTGTCTGAGATCTGGCATTATTCCACACCTCTCCTTGCTTTCCTTGTGAATAGAGGAGAAAGTAATCAGAAAGCACGGCAGAAGAGAAGGCTGCAGATAACAAGGAAATCTTTTCCCCCTGTCCCCCCACTGAACCCATCTCTTCCCCCTTCCTCTTCTCATGCTCCAAAACCAAACCCTTTCCCTCCTACTTCTCCTCTGTCCTGTCCTTCTCTTCCCTTTTATTCTCTTCTGATTCAGCTTGTCGCAGGACAGGGAGCTAACTCAGACCTCCCAGTTCTCCAAGCCAGAAGAAAGGCTTGTCCCAAAGCCTACACCTTCAGAAGACTACAGGTGGCCAAGCATTCCATGAAAATCAAGGATTTGGGGGTTCAGGATAAAGGTAGGTGATGGCAACGTGATCTATTTTTTTAACCTACTATGGTTAATTTGGACACGGTGGAAAAGAGACTGGACAGGACCCCAGTAAGAGAACTCTCTAATCCCTGGTGGCTGTGCTTCACACAGCAGTGTTCACAGCATTAACTAATGAAATGTCCATCCAATGTTAACCCTGGGAACTCCTTGCTGCTGGGTTATGACACGCCAATGGCCTATCGCTGCCCTGGTTCCACCTACCGTTGCCCTGGCTCCGCTCCTAGGCCCGCCAGCCTGTCGGCAGCAGGTTCAACCCACCCACTGCCCCACCAGCCTCCAAACCCACCAGCCACCACTGATGTTTGCTGTTACATCCTGAACTTTCTGTGTGTCTAAATCACTCACCCAGATCTTAAACATCCGGCTCTTTGAACTTCAAGCTGAACCAGAACTTTTTTGTGTAAAAAGTTCTCCTGCTAAACTGCTTTGCTCCAGGCAGCTGTGGTCACTTGGTTTCCATGGCAGCCCCTCACGACTACAGCTGTGCCTACTTTAGGCTGCCTCAGGGCAGTGTGTGTGTGAAAAATTCATCCGGAACTTACTGGTGGACTTGTAAACCCAGAAGGTTGAAAAATTCAGAACTTTAAGGTGTGTGTAAACTAAAAATGCCCTGTATTTCATTGCTCCATATAAAACTCCATCAGCTGCACCAAAGCTTCTACTCCTTAAATATTTCTCTTCTTTTCTGCTTCAGAGGCCTATTTGTACAACAAGAAAGAATGCTGTGATGGGCAAAATGTTTAGAGGTTTAATGTGGATAAGCGCTGTAGTGTTATGATGCACATCTGAATCTCTGAGTCTTTAAATATTCCAGGGGGAAAGGTTATCTCTTGAGGACATAAGTATTTAAGACTGAACATTTCTGTGGGCCAGGATGGAATGAGATTGCATGAGTATATGACAGGGGTGGACAAAGTTTCCTAATTCTGAGAGCCTCATTTATTTAACACAATGGGGTCAAATAACTGCATGTGGTTCTAGAGCCACAGTTCCCCACTTCTGTTATATGACCTCTTTCCCTCATGTTGGAACAATCTGTATGAGGAGGAGGGGCTGTTGTTGTTTTTGGGGTATGAGATCTACAAAGAGTGGGGCTAGGAAGGGGCATTGCACCTCCTCCCCCCTCCCCCCCGTCTGCATCTCTGGAAAGGCACATCCTGCTGTAACATGAACACAGTTGATCTAAAATCTGAGGTAATTTGCTGCTGAATAAATGGCCATCTCTCTTAGAAGGAGTCTGGTTATCAGAGAGATGAATTCATTCAGAAAAAAAAAGACTTATCAGCCTAATAAGGTACCTGTCAGGCTAGCTCTCTGTTTGCTTGCTTATCTGGACTGTGTGGAACAACCTCATAGATATGAAAGAAGACGTAAGAGAGTAACTCTGGAAATTAATTTGATTTGTCGTCACTTGCTTTCATTTCAGCCCATCCCTATCCAAGCGACTGACAACATAAAATAAATCTTTTTTTTTTTGTTAATATAATATAATATGAACTGCAAAAGATTAAAGTCTCATTTGCATAACCTGAGATGAAAGAAGGTGAAATACTGTAATTATCTTTTCAAGCTAAATTTGCACTGCCATTTAAAATTAACCTATGCAAATGACAGGTTAAACCTCCTTCAAAAGTCTCCTGCTCAGTTTAAAAATAATATATACTATTGACTTCAAGTTGTAAGTTTATATAGTGGTCGCTCAATTAGCCACTTGCAGACACATGGGCCAACGTTCTGAAGTTATTTGTACATTTCGTCCCAAAACACTTGGGACACTTGGAGCATTAGGGCTACTTTTTAGTAGTATAATGTAGTACCTTTGCTGAAGCTAATCAAGCTCGTTGCAGAATGAGGCACATGCCTCTGTGGGGAAAGGTGGTAGAGTTTGGCTTCTCTTGTTCTCCGATAAGATAGTACTCTGAGATACCTGTAGATAGTTCTTTTAAAAAAAAAATTATAATGTAATGGGAAATGTCACTGCTAGTTGTTTTTTTTTAAAAAAAATAATTATTTATTTAGTATCTGATGTGAAGTCTTCTGATTCTCGAAAAGGAGGTGTCTGCATTTGTAGCAAATGTCTTTTGAGTCTGAATGAAAAATGTGATTGGTTGCTTGACTTTTCTTCTGGGAGAACTGCCAAAATTTAAAAACAAAGAGAGTTAAGAATAACTGCTTGGAAAGGAAAAGTGGTAAAACAGGAATGCATTACTTGAGTTGTCCCCAGAAGGTGTCTTGAGTAACCTACTTCTTATTGTACTTCTTGTTTACTGTATCAGCACAGCATGTGCTTGTTCATTTTGCAAAATTCCATTTCACTGTGAAAAATTAAAAACCTAATTTTAATAGATACCTTTTTCACAGTGAAATGGAATTTTGCAAAATGAACAAGCACATGCTGTGCTGATACAGTAAAACCAACTGTTCCACTAGTAACTTTCATTTTGATTTTCCCCATCAGCGCAGAAGCTGCCTTCTGCATTACAGGAAATACTCATTAGAGAACAATGTCGTGCTGACGGGAAACAGACTAAGCAACCAACTCGCTCCATGGGGTTGGAGTCTCAGTTTCCCCTCAAACAAGGCACCCTGAAGACCCCAACCTCTTGCCCTTAGGGGGATCCATAATTGGGACCTGAGCCCAACCAGGCCCAGCTCAGCCTTTCTATGCCACTGGTTCTCAATCCATAGAGACAGAGTATGTTTGATGTATTGGTCCTCAAATAATCCTAGTTCCAGTTTTCAGCCTTCCTGATAGAGTTGCCAAAGTAAAACAAAAAAAAATTAAGATGCAGTGTGGAGCTCTAGTAGTAGTCTGAAATAAGTGACATTGTGGGCATCTTTAGACATAATGAAGATCGGGTGTCAAAGCCCCTAAACACGTGTTTGGCCATTGTGTGTAAGCACCATAACAATCCCAACACCAATTCGGCTACCTGTTGAACACGCGATGCGAACACCATTGCATCACAAGGACAATTTGCCTATTCCGGCTGAACATGCAGCCAATGTTGTGTCTAATGATATCACATGGTGTGTTAGCAAGTGCAATATGGGGAATGAGGCAGCAGCACTTGTGTGTTGATATTGGGTGGTGAGCAAAACTACCTATTTGCCTCAAGATGGGCTGTGTGTCTAAACGGTGCCACATGGTGAACACAGGGCCAAAATGGCATTCATATCAAGGTCAAAACACATGTTCAGACACCTGTTGACATTATGTCTAAAAACACCCTTTGTGTGCTTTACAGAGCCAGAGTGTTCTAAAACAAGAGAGATTTGTTTAACATAATACACAGGTACTTTAATCACTTGCTAAAATCCACAAGCACCAGAAGCTTGTGCTCACTTTCCAGCCAGTCCTTTCCCAACTCAGCTCCCATGCTTGCTCTCTCTCTCTGCGCTTTCTCTTACTTCCTAATTGCTCTCTCCCTAGCTGCCAGGACTCTGGCTTTTCATAGCCACTCAATTAGCCCATTAGAGCGGGCAGGTACAACCTAACTCCCCTGCTACATGAAGTTGGAGTGCCCAGCTGCACCTTCTTCAAGAGTCCCCTTTCCTAAGTGCCTAAGACCGAGTGAAGAGGTTAATCGGGGTGGGGGAATTGTGGGGGATAACTGCCCCAGCTGGAGCTAGGCAAGGAGCTAAAAGCTAGCTGGAAGGAAAAGCCATAAATGACTGAACTGGCACCAAGATCAAAGAGGGATCTTCAGGAAGAGACAGAGGATTTTTTCAGACAAGTGCATTACCCACCCAGTATTATTTACTGGTCATCCATTAGTTAACAGTGGAGTTTTCACAAAAATAAAGTGGTTATTGGGTGGGTACTGGGTGGGGAGGTACTTTTCTGAAAACACCCAGAGACTGGAGCATGAGGGCTTGCTTGGAGGCCTAAGAGCTTAGCCAAGCAAAGGTTGAACTGCTGGTCTGAGCCAAGCAAGGCATGCCAGTAAAACAAGAATGGTTAGGAGGTGAGGAGCCTGCGGCCTTTTCTTTCTGATTCAGATCTGGTCACTGTCAGTCATGCTTTCATTGTCTTTAGTTGATTACCACAACACGCTCTACATGGGTTTGCCCTTGGTGACTGTTTCAAAGCTGCAGCTGGTGCAGAATGCAGCGGCTCAGCTTCTCTCAGGTACAAATTGCTGGGAGCACATAACACCAGTGCTACAAAGTCTGCACTAGCTACCATTACCTATAGCTTTCTGTGTACAATTCAAGGTGCTGGTGTGGGCCTTTAAAACCCTCAACAGCCTGGGTCCCATATATCTGAAAGACCACCTGTCCCATCATGTCCCATTGCCGCCTCTAACATCAGCCAGGAGCACCCTCTTGCAGCCTCCATCTGTTACCCTTGTCAATAGGACAGGGGTGCACATGACGGTGTTCTTGGCTCTTGCCCCAGTTTTGTGGAACTCCCTTTCCCAGGAGGTTCTCTTGAACCTGAGCATCTTCCACAGGTGACATAAAACTTTTTTATTGGAAAAGACATTTGGCGGTGGTTGGATGGGTTTTGGAGCAGGGTTGTGGGGATGTGAGAATTTTGAAGGAGGGTGGGAGGTTTTATTGTTTAAATTGTATTATTAATTATTTATTAATTATTATTATTATTATCATTGTCATCAAGCATTTATATAGTGCCAGCAATGTACCTGGTGCTTGACAAAGTAACAGAATAGACATGGTCCGTGCCCTAGGACTTACAATATGAGAGACGGGGGGTGGGGGGAGATGAAGGAAGGGGAACAGAGGGAAAGACAAGGAGTGTAACAGTTGCAAAGATACGAGGTCCCAGGTGCACACGCTTGGCTTGGTTACATTGAGAATGATGGCTGATTGGTCCGAGTACACAGACCTCAGGTAACAAATTGTACTGGATGGAGGGTATCAGTAGGAGTTAGGTGAGGAGAGCAAGGAGTTAAAGAGGGCAGAGCAGAAGAGGTGGGTCTTGAGGAGGGATCTGAAGGTACGAAGGGAGAGGGCGAGGCAGATGTGGGCAGGGAAGAAGTTCCAGGCATTGGGAGGGGGGACAGCTAGGGAGAAGGGACAAAGGCAGTTAGTGGAGCAGAGGAGGGCGAGAAAAGGGACAGAAGAGGAGCAGAGTTCACAGACTGGAGTATGGAGGGAAATTAGCGCAGAGAAATAGGGGGGAGCAAGGTTGTGAAGAACTTTCTAGGTGAAGACTAGGAGCTTGTGTATGATTCATTCAGGAAAGGGGAGCCAGTGAAGAGAGAAGAGCAGGGGCTGCACGTGGTTGAAGCGACAAGCGAGGTGGATGACCCTGACAGAGTTTTGGACAGAGATAAGAGGCAAAAGGTGAGAGTGGGGGAGGCCATTGAGAAAAGGGTTACAGTAATAGAGGTGGGAGATAATCAGGGCGTGAACAAGGGTTTTGGCAGAGGAGACAGACAGAAAAGGGCGAATCTTAGCAATGTTATGGAGGGAGAAATGACAGGATTTGGCAACAAAGTCGATTAAGGGTTTAAAAGAAAAGGGTGAGTCAAAGATGAAGCCTAAGCTACAGACTTGGGGGCGAGAAGGATGGTGACCCCGTTGATGAGGATTGACAGGGAAGAGGGAAAGGAAGGATGAGGGGGAAGATAAGGAGTTCAGTTTTAGCCATGTTGAGTTTGAGTTGACTTTGAGACATCCAGGTAGAGATGTCAGAGAGACAGCTGATGAGGCGAGCTTGAATAGATGGAGAGAGAGAGAGGGAGTAGAGAGTTAGAGTTGTGTGTCATCAGCGTAGAGGGGGACGCCCAAGGAGGTTGGTAGATATTATTATTGTTTTATTGATTGGGAGCCACCCTGAACCTTTGCGGGAAGGGCCCGGCCTGGAACAAAAACTGACTTAGGCTTACAGAACCAGTTATGATTGAAATGACTGGTTTGACTGAACCAGGCTAAACTGGCTGAATATCATCCCTGGCCTGCCTGTTAACTAAGAAGGGCTGGAAGCCCAGTGCAATGTACAAAATATGGGGGCCTGGGGAGGGCCTTAATATGATTCTGAAAATGACTTTTGTTTCTCCTGGTACTTCTGCTACTGTGCACTTCTATTTATTTATTTATTTAATTAATTAATTAATTGATTTAAAATTTGTATCCCGCCCCTCCTGCCCAAAGGCAGCTCGGGGCGGTAAACAACACAAAAAATTTAACAATAAAACATTTAAAAACAAATCAACAAATTTTAAAACAAATAATAAAACTCACCCTCCCTCCCAAAACCCTACCCACCCCCACCGCCTCGCCAAAAGCCTGGCGGAACAGCCAGGTCTTACACAAACATTGAAATGACAGGAGGGTGGGGGCCAACTGAGCCTCCTCCGGGAGTGAATTCCACAGCACGGGGGCAGCCACCGAAAAAGATCTCACATCAGTGGCCACCTGTCTCGCCCGGGGAACTTCCAAAAAGGCCCCCACAGACGATCTCAGGGATCACACGGGCACATGGGGAGTGAGGCAATCCCACAGATAGGCAGGGCCCAGGCCGTGAAGGGCTTTAAAGGGCAAAACCAGCACCTTGAACCTAGCCCAGTGCTTTATAGGCAGCCAGTGTGGAGCCTGGAGCACAGGTGTCATGGGTTGAAGAAGAGTAAAGCAACACATGATACAGAAAACCTAGAGTACTGAGAGAGTCTGGAGCGAGTCTTGTGGGGACTTTGGCCGTATACCTCGAACTCTAACCTGGCCACCGTCATCCATGCTCTCATCACCTCTAGGCTTGACTACTGCAATGCGCTCTATGTGGGGCTAACTGTGGTGACGGTTCAGAGACTGCAGCTGGTACAGAATGCAGCAGCCCGTCTTCTGGTGGGACTGGGCTGCTAGGAACATATTACACTGGTTCTTTGATCTCTGCACTGACTGCCTGTAGTCTACTGGGCCCGATTCAATGTGTTGGTGTTTGCCTATAAAGCTCTAAATGGCCTTGGCCCAACCTACTTGTGGGACCGCCTCACCCCCCGGGTTCTGGAATGGCTCTTGCAGTCATCGGGGGTGTGTGCTCTCCTTGAGGTCCCCCGAGTCTGCTGGGGGGTCACGATGAGGAGAGCCTTCTCAGTGGGCACTCTGAGGCTGTGGAACTCCCTGCCGGTGGAGGCCCATTTGTCTCCAGAACTCCCCTTTTTTCTGCCTCTCTAAGACGTGGATGTTCCGCCTGGCCTTTGGGAGAGAGGATTTGGGGGGGGATGGGTTAGGGTGTGGGGTGGTGTTTTTTATTCCTCCTTTTTGAATATTTTGACTACTTTAAAGCTGTTTTAATTGTTTTGATTTGTAATGTTGTACACCGCCCAGAGCTGCCTGTGGCAGGATGGGCGGGTTAAAAATGTTTAAAAATAAATAAAAATAAAATAAATGATGTGGCAAACCTTTCACTTACAGAACCTTGGAGTCTCAAGACTCTGTGGGTCAGACCCTTATATTTTTACTCCTAAGCACCTTTCTGCACAAGATGTCCCGGAGAACTCAGTTGGACCATGCTGGGGGAGAAAGACTTACTGGACATCCAGGCAGAGTTGGGAATTGAGGAGCACTCCCCAACTATGAACCTGGGAGACCAGAGGGGGACAAACCCCATCAATGACTTTTATCCCCCCTCCATTCTGGTTTTCATATCTATTCACATGGATAAAGGTGGCAGTCAGAGAAAGAAATTGGGTGGCAGGGAGACAAGCAAAATTTTCCTTTGCTGCTCTCAGTCACTATAACCATGTCAAATTTTTGCTAAGTGATAATGACTTTCACTTGCAAAAGAATCTTATTCTCTTCTTCATTTGTAAAACTGGGGGAAGCAGACAGCAAGTCTTTAATTTTCCTTCTTCCCACAGGCCTGAAATTAGTTCTTGTGAATATAAACTTTCTGTCAAGTACTACAAAGGTGGAAGAAAGTAGGAAAATATGAAAAGTTCAACCCATGGTAACTACACACTGTAAAATATTCAGGAGCTCAGAAAGGAAAGACAACGAGAGTTTTGCTCTATGGCTTGCAGTGAAATGTTTACAGTAAAAGGTTGTTTTTCTCCAAGGAATTAATCTACTCTTTTCTCTTTAATGCTTTAACACGGGCTTCTCCTGAGGAGTAAAATGGTAATTCCACTGACTGAAAGCCTTTTAGCTATTTGTTTAGTCTCCAAAGAACAAATTACCAGCTGCCAGTTGGGAAAAGCTCAGGAATGAAAATGCTCAAATATTCAGTGGGTCAGTTAAGGTGGGGTTTGCATACATGAAGGTTCAATCTTATTAAAAAAGAATTTGAGACATGGGGAAATTATTCTTGCTACTTTGAATTATGTCAGTTGGAAACTGATCTATCAGACAATTGTTAATATAATGCGTTATCAGTAACACATCACAAGCTTCATGTGCTCTGCAGAATATGCGAGTCTGTAATACTCCCAGTTCAAGTTGCCTTTAGCTCTGGAGATCTCTGGTTCATAAGAACATAAGAAGTGCCACACTGGGTCAGACCAATGTTTCATCGAGCCCAGCATCCTGTCAAATGCAATCCCCAGTGTAGCAGTCAAGATGAAGACTATCTTCAACAAAATTAAGAGAGGGTTACAGATATTATTAGAATGTGGGGGTGCCGTAATAGTTAAGGTGTGTTACACGCTCCATTAAAAAGGCCCAGCATTCTATTTGCTATACAATTGGCATGATTAATGTTAGGATCATGTAATTTGTGGGGAAGGATCACTGGAGTAATCGGTTCATGATGTCCAAATTCCAGCTGAATTGGTTGGATAACAGTTGGGATATCACAGTTTGAATACTGTACTTTGAAAGCCTGTTTTTTTCAAAAGTTAGACCGTCTCGATCTCGGAGGGTAAAGGGGTTTTGTGTTGGTTGGAAGGAGGTGTAAGCCTTATAGAAAATTCAACAAGGCTGCCAAGGGGTGCCTTCTGATTTACTTTTTGTAAATCCGGTTAGTAGTTTTAAAGTTATGACATCTTGAAAATTCAATGTTAGCCTATGGAGACCATCCTGAGTGTGGAGTGCTTGCGAACATTCTATGTGTAAATCAGAGACTGTTTAAAAGCAAACAGTCCTTGAAGATGACATGTTACTATACATCACACCACCACACACAACCATACCAAAAGTCCTCACACTTATAAACCAATTTAGCAAGATCTCAGGATACAAAATTAACCCTCAGAAATCACCGGCCCTCATACTTACAAAAAACAAACAGGAAGTCCATACCATCACAGACCAAATACCCTTCGCGGTTGCCGAATCTCAATTCAAATACCTGGGGGTAAACATCACAAAAGATCATACAAAATTATACAAAGCAAACTTTCCCCCCCATCTTAAATCAAATTCACAATGAGATTTCAACATGGCAAAGACTCAAAACCTCTTGGTTGGGAAACATTAACTTGTTTAAAATGATAGCCTTACCCAAGATCCTATATAAGGCCATGGCCTTGCCTATACAACTCCCATCTAAATTTACAAAACAGTGTGAACAAGCCATGCTGGAAGCAGTATGGAAAGGCAAAAAACATAGAATTAATAAACAAACACTAATTAGAAGGAAAGAGAAGGGAGGCGTTAATATGCCAGATATAAAAACTTACCTTAAAGCAGCCACACTTAGAACATTAAGATATTGGTACCATCCCACGAAGAATACCACCTGGGTGGAAATAGAAAAAAAATAATTAGACAATCAAAACCTACAAGAAATGATAACCACCCGCGGAAAAGCAAATTTAAGGAAAATAACAGAACACCCATTCGCAAGTGCCACTATACAACATTGGCACCAAACACAAAAAAAATTTAAAATATCTCCAGATGCATCACCTTTTACACCTATAAACACTCAGGCGTTATGTGAAGACAATATAGCAAAGGATTTAAGAAAAACATTAAGTAAATGCAACATACACAGAGCAGAACAACTATTCAAAGACAACCACTTCATAACAATACAGGAACTACGAGCAATAACAAAAACATAAATAGATACATTACAATACCTCCAAATAAAAAACATATTCACGGATAAAACCAAAATACAACACTATATCAGAAAACCCACGACCTTAGAAAAAACTCTGTTTAGCCATACCACTAATAAGGGTTTAATAGCTCGAATTTATGGGGCACTGGTCGAGGCCGAAGCTAATAAACCAATCACATATATAGAAAAATGGGAACGTGAATTGGGCAAAAAATTAGAGAAACAACAGATTGAAAAAATAGGACACCAAATGCACAATTGTGCAAGCTCATTAGAAATTAAGGAAACTCAAATTAAGGTAATATTGAGATATTACTTAACCCCGACTCACTTCAAAAAAATAGATGGCAGGGGCCTAGACCAGTGCTGGAGGGGTTACGGAGAACAGGGCACCTACCTGCACTGCTGGTGGTCATGTCTTAAGATACACCAATTGTGGTGCACAGTATGGTCCTATATGAAAAAGGCCACAGGCTTGACCATACCATTTCGACCAGAAATTGCATTACTGGGATTATACCCGGAAATACCTCTGATGAAACAACACCGAGAAACCTGTACCCTTATGACTTTGGCTGGACTAAACATTATTGCACAAAACTGGAAAACAGCAAAAAAATTATCAGAGACCGAATGGATAAAGAGACTGGTATATGTATTCAATGGAGAAAATAGCAGCAACACAGGACAACAAATCGAAAAAGTTTACTACAAGATGGTTCTCCTGCATAGAGAACATACAAGGACACACGGTCAAAGATGAAACAAGATCCTACCTGGTGGATTATAACATATAAAGGATAATGGAAACATAACATTGGAGCAAGTTATTGTGTTGGTAGATTTAGGATTGTAACATGTTGAATGTTTATAGTTTATAAAAATAAAAAATATATTATTAAAAAAAAAAAGAAAAAGCAAACAGTCTTGAATACTGGGGACTACAACTCCCAGCAGGCACTGCTTGTCAAAGCCTATCGGTGCCTGGGAAAGAGAGGGAGCTGCACCCCACAGAGGGCAGTATGAGTGACTGGTCATCCATGTTTATAGCTGATCTGGAGGGGAGAGGAGGAGAGCAAGGTCTGTGGAAGGGTAAGTAAGTAAGTTTATTATGGATTTAGCTTTCACTGTATCCAAAGAAAATAACAGACTGATACATTTGACAAAATAGAACTAATGTGAAATTAAATATTAAAACAAATAGTACACTTAACAAATTAATACAGTTGTCAAAGTAAAAGTAATGTAGAATTAAATATTAAAAACATAATACACGGTAATACCACCCACAAGATAACATCGGGGAGACATGAAATTTCAAGGCCCTAAAAGCTCAACATCTAGCCAATATATGGTCCCAATACCAGCACTCTCGGGAGGCAGGCTCATTTAGCAAATGTATGTCGCATTCTATCCTGAGATCTGCTAATTTGCTGCCGAACAGCCCTCCTTCTTTTAAGGGCTAGGCCGATAAACATTGCCATGGCTGTTAAGGAATCCGTTGCTTTTAAGGTCAGTAGATAAATGAGTTTCTGACTATCCGCAGCAAATGACGGGAATTCTAATAGGGCGGCTATCTAGGTCTCTCTCAATTTCTGGTAGTATGGGCATTGGAATACAAAGTGTGCAACTGTTTCCACGACTTGCATGGAACATGAACATAACCTTGCCTTGTACGGTATCCCTATTAGACGTCCTTCCACAACCATTAGATCAAGCAAAGTAAATCTGCATAGAGTTATATTTCTCCTCAAGATGGGACTAATGAGGAGATCCAAATATACCTCCATAGCACACTTTAGTTTAAGTTCCCAGTACATAGGGGCTACTCTCCACTGTTTTAACGCCGCAAGATCCTGCTGGACCTCAATATCCCTAGAGCGCCTATCAAAGGCTTCCCTAGAAAATAAGCCGGACAGAACCCAAAAAAAGATAGCTGCTCAATGAGATATTTTACCCATGGATATAATCTGGCCCCAGGGTACACAGCCTCTTCCATGGCACATTGCACTATTAAATTAGAGTATTGTGAGTTCTCTATCTTCTGCCAGAATCTCATCAGGGCCTGCCTAGCATGGTGTATCACAAGTAGAGAGCCAGTCTCTGCTCTCAGGGCAGCACCTAGCACACTATTATTTACTCTCAGGAGTCTCCGGAGAAATTGGTTCTGTACCCTTTCCAACAGTATAGCATCTGGGAAAGGGATAGATTCCAGACCATAAGTCAGCATAGGGTAAACTTTCTGTGAATACGTTCCCAAGATGGTAGCGGTAGTTATTCCCTTTGAGAGAATGGCTGCCCTCATCAGACTTCCTACTGCTCTAGCGGCCAGTGATGTTCTGTATTTTATATGCTTTGCCCAAGACCCTCTGGCAGAAAAGGTCACCCCCTAGGTAGTTAAATGACTGCACTAACTGAAAGCTAGTATCTCCAATTTTCCACTCTTTTCTTGATGTCCTACCACCCAACAACATGATTTTGGATTTGCCACTATTAATGGTCAAGCCATTAAGGTGGCAATACTCAGTTAGGGCAACAAGTGCCCCTCTTAGCCCCTTTTCTGTCTGAGACAAGAGAACAAGGTCATCCGCATACTGAAGAGCATGCAGAGAATGGGCTTGAATTTTAGGGGGATGGGGATTTGAAGCTGAGATGGCATCAATCAAATCCTCCACATAAAGATTAAACAAGGTGGGGGCTATGACACAGCCCTGTCGAACTCCTCGGTTGATGGAGAATGGCGCACTTGGGGTAGTGTTATTCCCAATTTTAACTCTAGCTGTGTTATTATTATGTAGTTGCATTAAAAGGGTTAGCAATTTCCCATTTAACCCCATTGATCTTAATTTTGACCACAGGCTCGCGGCACCGAATCGGTCTCGCGGCAACAAATCAAATGCTCTAGTAAAATCCATAAAGGCAAGATAAAGCTTCCCCCTCCTTATTTTAGTATACTTATCGATCAGATGAGAGACGATAAAGCAGCAATCGATGGTAGAGCAACCAACTCTAAAACCAAACTGTTCAACTTTATTATTAGACTCTGCCCAATTTTGCAACAACCGTTCAATCTTGGAATCAAACAATTTACCAATCACAGAAAGCAGGCTGATAGAACGATAACTGTCCGGGTCCAATCGCCCCCTTTTTGTATATGGGAACAATCCAGCCAGTTTTCCAGTCCACTGGAATTTGACAAGTTTCAATAATACCATTGAACAGTTTGTTTAAAATGTTAGCCCACCAAGTTGGAGCAGCCTGTAGTAGTTCTGCACAGACGTGGTCTGGACTTGCCGCCTTGTGAATTTTCAAAGATCTAATCATTTCTTCCAGCTCATCCTCACGGAAGCACAAATCCAGGGGCGGATCTTCAAGCAGTGCCCCAGAATTCAATACAATATCTTCGCAGGAGACATACTCCGCCTTGTATAGGGCCCCAAAATAGTCCTCCCAGGAACTATTACTAATTGCCACTTCCATTGGAGCCTGCCTCGGTCTAATTAATCTATTAAGCAATCTCCAATAGCTGGCAGTATTCCCTGTCCTGGCAGCTACTGCCATTAAGGCCCATTCCTTGTTATAATAGGCCAGTTTCTTGTTCTTAATGAGGGACTTATATTGTCTCCTTGCATCCAGATAGGAGGCCTGGAAGACAGGTGTAGGGTTGCTTGGCCAAGTTTTTCTCATATTGACAAGTTGTTTTTTAGTCACCTGGCAGTCCTTATCAAACCAGATAGAAATAGCTTTAGAGTGTGAAAAGTGGCTTATTTTGTCCCAATAAAGGGTATCAAATAAAGCAAATATTGATAACACTATTGCCGTGCAGACCAATATATGTATATTCACCTTCTAGGTCCTGGGCTCTACCATTAATAATGGTTAATTCCATTTTATCAATCAAGGATAGAAATAACTGACCCTGCCTAGTGACACACTCGTCCTTAGAGTGCCGAGTTGGGAGGTGGAGAAAAGGACTACATCCATCCTCAGCCTAAATACTCAAGCTCTCATCCATGGCACCAGAGCCTGTGGAAGGGAGAAAGCTAAAGGTCATTCTGATCTGATCCCACACAGCAGGTGCCACAGCTTTGGGGCCAGGGACGCCAAGAGGGCTAAACATCAGAGCTAGCTAATCCCACAGTGACATTTGGGGTGGCTGATCTTGGCCCCTAAACCCACCCAGAAACACAGAGTGCATAGCTTTCAGTGACAGCCCTTCCCCCTCCAAAAAGGTGGGGTATCTGGGTTGTGGCTCCAATGGGGTGCCCATTGGAGGAGCATGGCTGGGGCTGGAGTTTGCCTGGGATGGTCCCAGGTGCAGGAAGAGGGGAGAGGTTTATCCCAGAGACAGGGACAGGAGGCTACAGGCGGGATGGAATCAATTTTCTTTCAGTGCTTCTCCCTCCAACTTTCAAAACCCCACTAAGGAATGAGGAATAAATGGGTGTTCTGGGCTGATACAGTTGTTGTTCTGCAGGAGGGGGGCAGGGAGATGGTTGGGTTCTATGCAGAGCAGCCCTGTGGGGCAGAGTGGCAATTGTAGTCCTCTTGGGAGGACTCTAAGAACGAGCCTCATCTCAGGGAGAGAAATCCTATGGGGGAGCAGGGACGGAGGGAGCATACAAAGGGGGGGGGGCATTAAGGAAAGAGAGTAGGGGTAGAGCCTCTGTAAATAGCTTCCAGAGTGGAAGCCATGCACAGGGGGGGCACTTTACAGGGAGCAGATTTATTTGGGATACAGAATATAGAACCCAGTACAAGGGGGAGGTCTGCAGAGTGGGCAGTGTTATGCAAGAAAGGGAGCCCTGTCCAAGAAGGAGTAAAGTGGGGGAGTCTTGTAGAGACAGAGAGATGCAGAATAATGGCCATAATTGTGCCGGGGGAGAGTCCTGGACAGAAGAGAACTGAGTGAGGGAGCTTTGTACAGGGAGAGAGCTGCAGGATGGGCAGCATTATGCCAGGTAGAGAGTCCTGTACATGGGCACAGCAGAGTCAGGGAGCCCTTTTTCTTTGTGAAACACTGGCCATTCTGCTCTCTAGGACCTCCCCCTGTAAAGGACCCCCTGGCTAGTTCACTCCTTGTGAGTGAACAAGCCCAGGGGTCCTAGAAAGCAGTATAGCCAGTGTTGCACAAGGAAAAGAGCTCTGACAGTGGGGAGTAGAGTGGAAGACTCCTGTACAAGCCATGAGCTAGATTGATCATAGAGAGCATTTTTGGGAAGTTTGCCATGCTTAAACCTAACCAAAGTTGTTGTATTCCTAGTAAAGCAGGGAGCTACCAGTAAAAATCCAGCTTCACCTTGCTTGCAATATGAAGGAAGTAACAACCTTCTAAACTGAAGGGAGAAGCTCTTCCACCTTAGCCTCCCCCTAAGGGTGCTTTTAAACGAGACAAGAAACGCAGCTGATCCTTTGATCAGCCGCATTTCTTGGCGCTCGTTTAAATGGTTAACTCGGATCTTCCCCCGTGTCAGACCGGGCAGGCGATCCTGCCCCCTCCGACGCGGATCCCCGAAGTGCCAGCTTTATGCCGCACTTCCGGGTTCTTGGCCAAAGTGCGCATGTGCAGAAGGGTGCGCATGCGCACAAAGACTCAACACCGTGTCTGTGCTCTTCTGAGCATCAGACACGGCGTTCAGAGGAAGGTGGGGGGAAGATGCCGGCACTGAACGATCCCGCTTGTGAGCGGGATCATCTAACAGCGCCCTAAGCCCTGCTCCCATAGTGGTTACGTTGCTCAGCATTCTACTTCACCAGCAGGACACATTTTCTCCGTTGCATTGTATTTAACAAAGAACTTGGATATTCTATAATCAAAAAACCTCTGGTTTGCAAGAAGAGTTAAGGCTCTTGTAAATTCAATCATGCACTAAAAAGCATGAAAGTTGCAAGTTAAGGCTCCCGCCTTAATGTCCATACCATGTTAGCAGTAAAGACATTGTACAGTCTCATATATTGTGCTCACTTAAAACTTAGGCTCCATGCACCCACACTTTGTCTTTCAGCCCCAATCCTCTTCCTCTTTGCAGGTTGGGGGCAACACTGAAGCTGGGGACAGGAGGGCATGAGCTTGCCCCTCACCCCCTCCTTTCCCTCTATCCTTTCATTTCAGTTGGGGAGAATGGGACACTAGGGATGGACGAACGCGGTTCGGTAGTTCGGTGTTCGGCCCGAACTCGGCCTGTTCGGACAACCGAACATGAACACGAACACGAACGCACCGAACGGACCGAACACCGAAATGGCGAACACACCGAACTGAACCGAACACCGAACTACGAAATGACCGAACACACCGAACGGAACCGAACACCGAACTACGAAATGGCCGAACAGTTCGTTCAATTCGAATCGCGTTCGGTTGTGTTCGGGTGGCTAAAACATGGTCTTCTGTCAGGTCACTGGAAGGCCAAATGTAGCAGGGATGGGGAAGTCATTTGACTCAGCTAGGAGCAGACTTCCAGGCACCAGGGGTGG
>QEPC01013333.1:128252-162152 GCA_003113815.1 Sphenodon punctatus | reverse complement strand
ATTTTTGTTTGAGTAGTTTAGTTTAAGGTTACTGATAGAGTGAGTTTACTGTGATTCAGCTTTAGGGTTTGTTGGAGTTATTCATAGCATTTAGAAATTTAGAATACATTTATTAGTTAGTTAGTTATTAGTGTAGATATAGAGATATAAATATTTGATTTTAAAAATTCAATAAAAAATTTTTAAAACATTATATATTAAAAAACATTGTTTTTTTGGGGCCGAACGGCCGAACGCGCACGCGCGAACCACCCGAACACCGAACGACCAAACACGAACGCACAACCCGATGGCGAACGAACCGAACGGCCAAACACGAACATACGACCTGCCCGAACAACCGAACACGAACGGCCGACACACGAACGGCCGAACCGAACGGGTGAACACGAACGCGAGGTACGACCGAACGACCGAACACAAACACACGAACCGAACGCGGCCGAACCGAACGGCCGAACGCGAACACACGAACCGATCGTGGCCGAACCGAACGGCCGAACACGAACCGCGATCTGTTCGCCCATGCCTATGGGACACCTGACTAATGGCTCACAACTGTCCCTCCTACCCACTAGTCTCCACTGCCCTAGTCTCCACTGCCCTCCCAGAGCACAGTGAAGCTAGGTAGAGTCTTATACAAATGTTTAATTAAAACTAGGTTGGGTATGCATTGAAATTAATAAAATGGAATGGCCATTGGAAGGAATGGAGGCAACAGCAGTGCCAATTTCTAAATAAATACTATTTTCATTCCAACATCTAAATGAAGTGATTGTGAAATTATACAACACAGCTGTATCTTTGGGCGTACATAGGGAAGGCAAGAGGGTGTGAAATGATGAGGAAGGCACCAGATGCAGTAAGTGGAATGGTTGGAATGACAGGGAAAAATACAGAGAGTGTACAGGATTAAGTAAGTGGGTGGAATGATAGGAGGAATTAGAAATAGTTACAATAATAAGATTATGGGTGAAATAACTGATTCAGAAGACTGATGGGATATCTGAGGAAGCGGTCCTATTGTTTTACCCATTTACCATAACTGACTCCCTATTCTTTGACTCTCAATAACCTCCCTCCCTGTTATTCCATTTCCTGTGTGTTTTGTTTTTATCATTCCACACACACTTCTGTTCCATATGACACATACAGACAAACACTGTCTTTCCCAGGACTTTTGAGTTCTCTGTGAGGAGAGTGGGGGCTACAGGGATAGAGGAATTACTTGGACCCAGGACTCCTGGCTTGTCTGTTGCAAGGTTGAGAGCAGGCGAGAGGAGAACAGGCTCTGAACAAGGACTATTGAGTTCCCTGCGAAAAGAATGAAGCCTACTGGATTAGAGTGGGGTGGAGAGGCTGGAAGTCAGGAGTCCTGAGTTCTCTGTTACAGGGCTGGGCCAAGTAGATTAGAGGGGGAGAAGGGGTGGGAGCCAGAACTCTTAAGTTCTCTCTTTTTTAAAGAGGAAACTGAGGGGGTGAGGGGCCAGCTCACGCCCTCCTGTCCCCAGCTTCAGTGTTGCCCCCAACCTGCAAAGAGGAAGACGATTGGTGCTGAAAGACGAAGGCAAAGTGTGGGTGCATGGAGTCGAAGTTGTAAATGAGCACAATATGTGAGACTGTACAATGTCTTTACTGCTAACATGGCACAGAAATTAAGGCGAGAGCCTTAACTTTCAACTTCCATGCTTTTTAGTACATGATTGAATTTGAAGAGCCTTAACTCTTCTTGTAAACCGGAGGTTTTTTGGTTATGGAATTAATGATACAGGGTGAGCACATGACTTACGAATAGTCAGCACCCAACACCATGAATGCAGTCTTCCCTTTTCTGTAGTTAATGACTCCGGCCCTTTATAAAAAGGGTCACGGCAGAGGGGGCAGGCCGTCGACGCACCGCTGCAGGGGCAATGCAGGGGGCAAGTGCACACAGGCGTGCACCGATCCCATTTCCCACACACACACACATCTTATGCACGTAGCAACCTGCATTGTTACCAATTGCTCCATGCATGGGGGGGATGCATGGATCACAGGAGCATGCACCCACACACCCCTATATTTACACAGGATGCTCCCCCACCTGGAGGTTGTGTGTCCATGCAGGAGAGCATCTTGTGTAAAAAATGCCTCAGTCAGCTCCCGTTGACTTTAATGTGTGAAGCCTGAATCTACAGGCATACATTCTGATACCACCTTCATCTAGTCTGTTGAGTAAGGGTAACAACAACCACAATCAACAGGTTAGACTTTTATTAGTGATGCCATTGCCTAACATGAAAAAATAAAAAGTCAACTGCTCAGGTAACTTAAATATGACAAGTCATTAAAGGTGAATGGCTAAATTACCTTTAATGACTGGTCCCACTTAATTTGTTTAGATTTTTAAATTTTTTACATTTTACCCCACCCTTCTCCAAAGGCTCACGCCAAGCTGCAATATCAAAAATATAAAATACAATAAAATACATTAAAATCCCTTAAAACCCCAACATCATCCCAACAACCCACTTCACCCTTTATCTCCAAATTACTACCCACCAATCCTCCTCCCCAAACCCCTCCACCTAATTCCACCCAAAGCTATTCCTGCTTGCCAAATGCCTGGCCCAACAAAAACATCTTACATCTCTTCTGGAAGATGAACAGGCTTGGGCTTGGACGTATGTCCAAGGAGAGGGAATTCCATAATTGTGGGACAGCACCCTTGTATGCCCTTATTGTAGCAAGTTCATCTGCAGTTGGGCACCCTCAGCTGACCTCAGAGGCCATAGCAGGATGTAGGGGGATTTTTCAGATATCTGCGGCCCAAACCATTTAGGGCTTTATAGGTTAAAGCAAGCACCTTGAATTCTGCCCGGAAAACTGCTGCAACCAAACTGCTGCATCTTGACAAATCAAGACGCAGCAGCAGATCCAAGAGCACCTGAAGGCTGCTAACCTGAGTGACCAACGGAGACTTGACCCCATCAGTAACAGGGGTTCCCACCTCCCCCACGTTACAAAACTGACCAATCATCAACGATGCAGTCTTGTCTGGATTCAGCTCAATCAGCTCGCCCACATCCAGGCACCGGGTAACCACCAAGATTGCAGGACCTGGGTCATATGGAAAAGTGAGATAGAGCTAGGTGTCATCTGCAAATTGATGGCACTACACTCCAGATCTCTTAACGATCACACACAGTGGCCTCAGATACACAATGAACAGGAGTGGGGACAAGATGGAACCCTGCGGGACCCCCCAAGAGAGCTCCCAAGGGCACAGTGAGCCACCGCCCATCACTACCATTCTCCTAGCCGAGAATGAGCAGAACCACCTGGGCATAATTACCTGGGCAGTTGACTTTACTTCAATGTCCACTAAATTGGTAATCAAATGAATCCCTGTCCTTCTCGCTGTAGCTAATTTGCATTCTAGAAGTTGGTTGCATTCTATTTGTTGTAATGAGGAAATGGGATGAAAGGGGACAGGCCATATATGTCAAGAGTTCTCATGAAACCTTTGCAAGTTTGCTGATTTTCACCAAACTCAACAAGGTTCTTCTGTCTGTTGCTGCCGAAAACATTCCTTGAAGCAATAGAACTGGCCGGATGCAGTTTTCTTAATTGAATTACAGATGTGGGGAAATGCGGGACCTCTCTTTGTGTAACCAAAACCAAAACTAACACTTTTATAGCTCCGATTCAAAAAGCTTCTCCACCAAGCCAACCAGAAGGCAGCTAGCATCTCTACAAGTGGTACAAGGAGAAGCTGTCACTTTGCTAATCAACATCTGTTAAACAAAATAGTCTACAATCCATCAATCTAATGTAATAGCAAGGATGTCATTGCAAGAGAAAGTTGTCACAGGATCAATGTCCCCTGCCTGGAAAACAAACATCATGGTTTTGACTCACACTTATCTAACAGCAGGAGACCATTATCCTGTGATAACATTCCAGTCTATTGACATTATCTGGTAACTAGAGATACACAAAGAGGAAAATACCAGCTTTGCTCCGTATCTGGGTAAAATAAACACTCCGTTTGCATCTGCTATAGAGAATTACTAGGCAGGTGCCTCTCTCACAAACCCAAGAGGTTTTTTAAATACTGAACTAGGGTGGTGGTTGGGGCTTTGTTTTTTTCTGGTTTTTGTTGTTGTTGTTTGACAATTACATAGCACCATTTGTGCTGCGTTTTGTGGCTTTTGAAACAGTGCAAGAGAAGTAGCTATAATTTTGGTGGTTTATCTACCTACAGCATTTTTTTGACAGCTGCCACCAACCGCCCAGCAATCATCCCATCATTCTTCTGTCACATCAAATTGGGCTATTATGTTTTGTTGTGGGGTTGGGTTTTTTTCCCTGGCTACAGCCTTCCTTGAGCCACTGCTCTCATATCCATTCCCCACCCCCTCTCAACCAGCCAGGGGCTTGCAAGAATAATTTTTCAAAAATTCCTCATCTGCCCTATTGCAGCACCCAGATTGGGTCTTATCACTCCTTTTCATTCAGGTAAACAACTTGATAGCCATAAATACCTACGGCAGAGTGCACAAAACACAGACCATGCAAGGCAATTTTGGTTGGTCCAGGACCACCTGATAAAATTCATGAGATTTCAACTTTCACTTTTAAAAGGCAACTATCACCAAACCATTTATTCTGGAGTAGCCCCACTGAAGCCTTGTAGAAGTCCCAGCTATGAAACCTCGTCTCTCTAAGCAGCTTTGGCCAAATCACTTCTTTTATTCTCATCTCCCTGGATGTTAACCTGCTCAGTAGTTGGTATTTAGTTAGCGGGTTTGATGGAAATGGCATAGTGCCCTGTCTAAATATTTCAGGATATTCCATCTCAGCTCCTAGCCACCCAGAGTAAAACATGGCGTGAGGCCACACGAGACAAGAAAGATAGGCTTGGAGAAATTCTGAGGACGTGTTGCGAAGCAGCCTTAGCCTAACTGGGGTAAGCGTGCCCAGGGCGGGACAACTCATATGATGAGGCACACTTCCTCTGCCACGTGGTGGTGCAACGATGCAGGGCTGTGGGTAATGGGCACTAGTGTCCATCGCTCACAGCCATGTCACAGCTGGGGGCGGGCTCTCAGTCCGACCTGGGGATGGAGGTGAGGCAGAGCCAGGCACCCGCTCATATGGGCAGCACCTCGACCTGTCCTAGCTGCAGTGGTGGCTCCGACAGAGACCAGCCGGACCAAGTTCCCCACAACCATCTAGCCAGCTTGCCGCGCACGTCTCACATTGTGGCAGGAGCAATTGCCTGTCACAGAACCGTGCAGGGATCTGGCCACTACTGCTCGTGTGACCTCACCCATAGCTGGCAAAAGCCAACTATCTTAAATGGCTGATTACAGTGATCAAGCAAATTGTTATTTTTCCTGCTTCCTTTCCTGACTTCATCAATATCAGGGATGGCCAGCGTTCCCAACCCCAAGAGTCACAAATCAAAACTTTTCATGTACCCAAGAGCCACAACACATACACACGTGTGCACTGTTGGGAATTTGTATTAATGGTTAGAAAAACAAAACCCCAAAAGCAGCTTGAATTGTTAGTAGCAACAGCTTAGTAGTAATCAACACCTTGGAGATTGTTTCTAGATTAAAGTAAACTACTTTATTGAGAAGTACATTGTGATAGGAAAGGCCTATCCCTAGTCTTACTAGCTAGCTGCCACCAGCATGGTGGCCAGACATGTTGAAGGTCAGAGAGAGAATTTAGGAATGGCGAAAGGTCAGGAAGAAGGAGGAAGTCCAGTAGGAGCTTCCTGGGCACATCCCACCTGGGAGGGGGCTTAGAAGCAGAGATCAGGAAAGGTTAAAGTGACACTCACACTAACTCACTATCTCTACTCCCAAATGCCCCTAGTGGTCATTAGGGTTTGTTGGTGCAAAAGGTGATGTCATCTGGAGCTGTTTTTCCAACACCCCTTCTCATCGCCTGTCGCACCGGCTCACGACTCCCATTCGCTCACGTAGCATCTGGAATCGATCCCTTGGTAGTGGCTTGGTCAGTCCATCTGCCACCATTTCTTCAGTTGGGCAATACTTCAACTCAATTAGCCCTTCTTCCTGTGCCTCTCGAACATAGTGGTACTTTATGTCAATGTGCTTCGTTCGAGACTTGGACTTCTCCATTTGTGAGAGCTTAATGCAACTCTGGTTGTCCTCAAACATCGTGGTAGGCTTTGGCTCTTCAATTCCAAAGTCCAACAGCAGCTTGTGTATCCACACAGCTTCCCTGCATGCTTCACTAGCTGATATGTATTCTGCTTCTGTTGATGAGAGTGTAACAAGTGACTGCTTCCTGCTAGTCCAACTTATGGCTCCATCTCCATAGAGAAACAGGTGTCCACTGGTGGACTTGCGATCAGCTATGTCTTCAGCCCAATCTGCATCCATGTATCCCACCAGTCTAGGGTTGCTGCTTACTGGAATCTTCAATGCGTAGTGCGCGGTACCCTTCAGGTATCTCCCCAGTCTCTTGACTGCAGTCCAGTCATTCTTGGTTGGGGCACTTACTTTCCTGCTTAAGATTCCCACCGCTGTGGCAATATCTGGCCTTGTCACTGTGGCTATGTACAAAAGCTTGCCAATCGCTTTTCTGTACTGGTTGTTGCCTGCCAGAGGCTCATCATCTTCCCTTTGTTTCAGGAAATTGACATCCATTGGTGTTCTGGCCTCATTGGCATCTGTCAGTCCCAGACATTCCAAAAGATCCTTGATCTTTGCTTTCTGGTTGAGAAGATAACTTCCATCTTCTTCTTTTTCTATTTGAATGCCAAGGTAGTGTGAGATGCTTCCAAGTTCCTTCACCTCTACTTCCTTGTTTAGGTGCTCAACAATCTCGTGACTGTCTTGCTCCTGTTCACAACAGATGATCAGATCATCAACATAAGTCAGGATATAAGTCCACTTATTGTCTCTGAATCTTGAGTACAGGCAGGGGTCAGCTTTTCCTTGTGTGAACCCTTCCTTAAGCAGTAGCTGATTCAGTTTCTCATTCCATGCTCTAGCTGCTTGCTTCAAGCCATAAATGCTCTTCTGGAGTTTGCATACAAGCTTCTCCCTTCCAGGTTGCTCGAAGCCTGGTGGCTGCTGCATATAGATGTCTTCCTCAAGTTCTCCATTCAGGAATGCAGTTTTGACATCTAAATGGTTAACATGCATCTTTCTGGAAGCTGCTATGCTAAGTAGTGTTCTGATGGAAGTGTGCTTGACAACTGGTGCAAATGTTTCATCATAGTCTTCTCCATATATTTGGGAGTATCCTTTGGCTACTAGTCTGGCTTTGTAGCGCTGTACATCCCCTTCTGCATCTTGCTTGATTTTGAAGACCCATTTGCAACCTACAGGTTTTCTTCCAGCAGGTAGTTCCATAAGTGTCCAGGTTTTGTTCTTGTGTAGAGATTCAATCTCTTCCTTTGCTGCTTTCCTCCATTTTTCAGCTTCATGGGTTGGCATCCTGTCAACATCCTTCCATGTGCTGGGTTCTTGCAGCTCTGCACTTGTGGTGAGGTAGGAGTATTTCAAGGGTGGAACTCCTTTGTTGGACCTCTGTGAGCGCCTGGGTTCTGGCTCAGCTTCTGTGACCCCTTCTGAATCTGCAGCTTCTGTAACCCCTTCTGAATCTGCAGCTGGTTCTGGTTCACAGATTGGCATTTGGTAGCTGAAGGCCTGCTCACTTGGTTCCTCTTGCATCTGGATCCTTGGCTCCAGGTCTGGTAATTCACCTTTGGTTGGTCTGTGTCTTTCATCAAAGTACACAACATTGCAAATTTCAATATTACCAGTTTCAACATCAAGAATTCTGTATCCTTTGCCTCCTAAAACATATCCACATAAAACTCCTTTCTTGCTTCTGCAATTCAACTTGTTTCTCTTTGCCTTTGGTATATATGCATACACATCACAACCAAAAACTCTGATGTGATTTAGGCTAGGCTTGTGTCCAAACCACAGTTCAAATGGAGTTTTCTCTATGGCTTTAGTTGGCAATCTGTTCTGCAGATAGCTGGCAGTCATCACTGCTTCTCCCCAGAACTTGCTTGGCAAACTTGCATCTTTCAACATACATCTTGCCATCTCCATTAGGGTTCTATTTTTCCTTTCTGCAACACCATTCTGCTCAGGAGAGTATGGGGCTGTAGTCTCATGCTCAATTCCCTGTTCTCTCAGAAAGGATTTCATTTCGTTTGAGGTGTATTCGCCTCCATTGTCTGACCTTAGTCTCTGAGGCTTTCTCCCAAACTTGTTGCTGACCAATGCAACATACTCTTTAAACTTTTCAAACACTTGACTTTTCTCTCTCAAAGTGTAAACATAGGCAAATCTTGAGAAATCATCAATAAAAGTAACTATGTACAGGTTTCCTCCAATGCTCCTTTGCAGAGGACCTGATACATCACTGTGAATCAACTCTAGAGGGCGCTGAGACTTTCTCTCCTCTAGCTTGTGGAAAGCTGGCTTAACACTTTTTGCAGAAATGCAACATCCACATTTGTCTAAGTTCTCAGTACACAGTTTCAGTTTAAAGTCTTTAATTAAATTCCTCTTCTCAAGTTGGCGAATTGAATTAACATCTCTATGTCCCATTCTGCGATGCCAAGTTTTATCACAGTCTCTGTGGGTGCACTTGAGATTGCTTGCTAAATTTGCATTTTCACTGACACTATGGACTTCAAAGAGCTCACTATCTCCCAGAGATGCATACAGGATTGAGTCACCATCTCTTGTTACAAGGCAATGATCATCCATGAATTCAAACTTGCAGCCATTTTTCACTCCATATTTCACAGAAATTAAATTGTTTTTCAACGAGGGCACATACAGAGCCTTATGTATGATTACTTGTTCAATTTCACCATCTGGGAGCTTACAAAATATTTTTGCTTGACCACGCCCTTCTGAAAAGACCTTTCTCCCATCTGCTAGAGAAATAGGTACTTTGTGATCCAATTCAATTTCTGAAAACATTTCTATATCCTTGAGGAGATTTTCAGTTGCTCCAGAATCAATATAGATCACATCATCTTTTACTTTTGACATGGCGTTAAAACCTTTAATTTTCTCTTTCTCCTTCTGTTTAGAGCTAGCAGTTTTCTCCAGGCTCTCTGTCTGGCTCTTAATGGGTGCTTTAGATTTCCCCATTGTCTTGGCACTTGGGCAATTAACACGTAGGTGTGTTTCACTACCACAGGAAAAACATCCTTTCTTTACTCCTTTCTTTGAGCTAAAGGCTGTAACTTGATCTGTAGAGGTTTGCTTTGCCCTTTTGATAAAGCATTCATGCAACTTGCTAGATAGATAGTCCAATTCAATAACTTTATCTGAAATATCTATAGCAGTTTTCAAATATTCATAAGAAGCTGGTAAAGAGTTCAAGACAAAAGCCACAATCCCAGTGTCTCCAATATCTATTCCCAAAACCTTCAGTCTTCTTGCTAGGCATTGTATTTCACTTATATGCTCAGTAGGATTTTCATTTTCTCTGAGTTTCATATTGCACAGTCTCTGTATTATAGAGATGGCTTCGCTGGGGCTCTTTCTGTTATAAAGAGTTTCCAGCCTTTTCCAGATTTCACTGGCTAAAGTAACATTTTCAAAATGTATAAACAGCTTAGGACTTACATTGATTCCTAGAATCCCAAGAGCTTTTTCATTTTGTCTGTCCCAATGCTTTTGTTCAGCTCCTGCAGCCGTTGGTCTTTCTGTTGTTAGCACCTCATAAAGACCTTGACTCTTCAAGCAAGATTGCATGAGGAAACTCCACTCTTTGAAATTCGCTCCTTCCAGCTTTGGAATGTTGAAGTTCCCTTGAGTTTTCTCCATGCTGCTTGTCTTGTTCCAAAACAAAAACCAGGTACAAAAATAAGCTGTGCTTTTCTCCAACGAGATTCAATTCGAATTCCAAAAAATCTGTTAGGATCTTCAGGAGGATTCTGGGCCCATAACCCTATGTTGGGAATTTTTATTAATGGTTAGAAAAACAAAACCCCAAAAGCAGCTTGAATTGTTAGTAGCAACAGCTTAGTAGTAATCAACACCTTGGAGATTGTTTCTAGATTAAAGTAAACTACTTTATTGAGAAGTACATTGTGATAGGAAAGACCTATCCCTAGTCTTACTAGCTAGCTGCCCCCAGCATGGTGGGCAGACATGTTGAAGGTCAGAGAGAGAAGTTAGGAAAAATGGAGAAAGGTCAGGAAGAAGGAGGAGTCCAGAGGAGCTTCCTGGGCACATCCCACCTGGGAGGGGGCTTAGAAGCAGAGATCAGGAAAGGTTAAAGTGACACACATGCTAACTCACTATCTCTACTCCCACATGCCCCTAGTGGTCATTAGGGTTTGTTGGTGCAAAAGGTGATGTCATCTGGAGCTGTTTTTCCAACATGCACAATGTGCACAAACCTCTTCTGCTATTTGATAGGTCAAGGGAGCTCATGCTCTGCAGGGCTCAGGACCAGCACTGGTTGAGAGCTGCATTGGAACTGTCTGAGAGCCAGAGTTTGGCCATCCCCAATAACATTGCTTTTTGTTCTACCTCCTTGTCTCCACAATTTAGAATTGTATGGACCTTAAATCCTGTCAGTGGGTCATCCCTAGACTATGGGGATGGGTGGATGTCCTGACAACAATTAGCATATTATTTACTGCCATTAGCACATGGAAATACTGTCTGACCAAGCAGGGTATGACTGTGGGAAGTTTTACTTATTGATGTTATTTGAAGTTTTGTATGATTTTAAGGTATGATGCTTTTACATATGTGCAATGGCTTTTGGCCAAGTAATAAATAAATAATAATAAATAAATAATAATAAGCAGCATATTTACTGCCATTAGCACACAGAAATACTGTCTGACCAAGCAGAGTATGACTGTGCAGCTGCAACTATTCAAATTAAGCCCTGTATGGTATTAAAGAAAACTCATTTACAAGGCCACGTACATGGGAGTCAGTCGCAATGAACATTTAATCAGTTAATCACTAGAGTTGTCTCATGCGAAAGGCACATTTTTGCACACCTGACAAAGGACAAATAAGGGAGGCTGCCCAATTCTGTTCTACTTAGTTTATCATTGTACCTTTGGTTCTGAGTCAACCCTATGTAGTAATCAATCATGATTACTAGCCACATACAGTAAGCATAACAGAGGAGATTAATCTGGGATTGCCTGAGGTGGTGTCCTAATTAATGTTATGCTGAAATAGCATTTGGGTACTGTTCCTTGCAACTGCAATATTCTGTTGGCACAATTGTCTCATTTTAAATTGGAAGCATCTTGCTGCATTAACAATGCATTGTTTTATCATATTAATTGGGCTATTAAAGCAACACAATTGAGAAAAATCCTCTACTCCTATCCTGTGCCACCTTATTCTTAATTTTAGCATGCCATTGTGTTTGGTACACATTTCCAACCACTTAATACAATTTTAACCAAAGGAGGGAATTCTGCCATGTTTGTGATTGTACTTAATTGCTTTATCACTTTATATTAGCTGTGCAGACTCTAGTATCACTAAATCTAGCTATAACTGTTCATTATTGATGGTACCAAGTCAGTTTGGCAATCTGAAACAGCAACTGCAGTGAAAAAAAGTCAGACCACAGTGCCGTTTGTCAGAGCTCTGCCTGCGTAAGTGTCTGCAGAAGCAGCTCCATGACAGCAACCTCCAGCTTCTTTCACAACACAACCATAATGAAGAAGTGATTTACTATTGGCCATGTAAAGTCCAACTATATACCTCCCTCTTTGGGTGCTAAATCCTGCTTTCCCTCTTTCAGGGTTGCTGGTTGGCTCTCAAGAAGAGCACTTGAGGGGATTATGGAGAGATATTGCAACAAAGAGAAAGCAGAAAGATAAGCAGGAGAGCTTCTGTTCCACTTTATGTAATTGGAATGTTGGGAAAGGGTGTGTGTGTACATGTGTAAGCATGAGAGGGGACAGTGTCACTGAGCTTACCCTCCAGACCCTGCAGGGGTCACTGAGGATTTAGCTCACCTGTGCCAGTGCACCTACCAAAGCCAATCTTCTTAACAAACGTCTGAACCCAGGTGTAGCCATGGGTCTCGTTTATGATATGCTTGTTGTGCTCTGATCCTGGAATAAGTATTCACAAGTACAGGCTAGTGGCTGTATATCTGGCCTCCAATCTCCCCTTTTAGCCAGCCCAAACCACCAGGCATCTATTTAGATCTTTTCCAGTTTGTTTTTCCCCAAAACATACAGTTCTTATTAAAATAGTCCAATATTCCAAAAAGGCCCTCCTGGGCATAAGAAAAGGGCAATCCCCACGTGTGTCTCTTGACAAACTGCTTTTCTCAATAATGTTGTTGGCATTCTTTACGTCACAGGTCTCTGCTTCAAGCTAAGTAGTCCAATAGCAATTCTCTTCCATTGACCAGTTTCTATCTCCATCCTCGCTGTGAAGCTCACCCTCAGAGTTCCTTCCTCCACCACTCTCTCCTAGGGCTGAGATGAGAGCAAGTGTTCTCGTTCCACAGGGAAATAGCAATCTTTTGGTAGTGCTTGCAAGTGTCCATTGGTACCATTTCCAGTAATTCCATGCTTCCACTATTTATTTATTTTTGCTTGTTTTCATCACTTTCTGGGACTTTCAGTCAATTTTCATCACTTTTCAGGAGTTTTTCATCACTTTCTGGGAATTTTACACATTTTATGGCAGTTTTACAGCACCTTTATGGCAATTTCCAGCACTTCCCCAGTGCTTCGCTGGCAATTTTTCAACTCCACAGCCCCTGGGATGCATTCAGAGCAAACACAGGGGTTGGGACCAGTCTATGGCAGTCCTCTTCAACTTGCAAAAAACAACAGGAAACAGCAAACACAACAGGAAAATCTGTAAGTTTCCATGTCGCACAAATCTCGACCAATGCCCTGCATTGGATGGAAGCAGTACTCACTGAGATTTTTCAATTCGGGTCTACTCTCTCCCACAGATAGAGTTGCTCCTAGAAATACCCACAGGCATCTGTGCCTGATTGGTGCTAGGCACCGTAATTTATTCCCACAGCACCTGCATCTTTTAGCACCAGCTTTTTGCATGGTGCTTTACTATTATGCACCCTTTGCTGGTGCTACATTGTACCCTGCTACAGACAGAGCTTATTTGTTGAGGGACAGTGTTTAGTGGGCAAGGGGGCCAGGCTTATCCCTCTTTGGCTGCTGGAAATGTAACTACCATCAAAATATTAACAGGTTTAATGGCAGTTGCAGTCCAATCTTAGCACTGCCCTGCTTCTGGGTCACCTCTGCTGAGCCTCTCAAAGATACTCCCCACCTCAGGCTTCCATCACACAGTGGATTACAGCCGCTTCCCTCTCTCAAGAGTTTGGCTGACCTCATGTAGGCCTCAACTGTCAATTAAAGGCCAATAGCCTCTCAAGAGACTGCAGGTGCAGTGGCCAGCATGCAGATAAGCCCAAGGTTTGAAATCACTTTACAGCACCTGCCACACTGTTCCCTAGACATTCACGGAAATCAAGAATAAAACGTGGACGTGATTTTGCCATTCCTCAGCTTCAGTGGCTCAAGCTGATCATCATCCTACCAAACAAAACAGAACAGCAGAAGCCACAAGTAGCAGCAAATCAACTACTGATAGCCCACCAGCTAGCAAATCAAAAGTAGCCATTGTCTTACTGCCAGCAGAGGTTTAATGGATATTTTTTGCCTGAGGTAAAGAATACTAATTAGGACTATTTAACGGAGCTGTGCTCAAAACTCTTGCACAAAACCGCATTGCATACGTTTATTAGAGTAATCGTACAGTAGGGTTGAACTCATTGCACCATCAATATATCACGCAACATCTTCTTGCCTTATATCTCACAAAAGCTTTTTCTGTGACCTTGTGGTCTAACTAAGAATGTGCTCCCAACTGAGATCCTACTGACAACCATGGGGAATAAAAAAAAAAGTACCTGAGAATGTACCAAGAATGGATAATTATAGATACTAGAGTGTTGGGGGGTTTTTTTAATGAAGGATCCAATCTATGATCCCAGTGAGTATCCAAGTATACCCATTGTCAGGAACACATCAAGAGGAGTTCATCCAAGGTTTTATATTGAACCTGGAGATAGGGAGCAGTCATGAGATAGTTAACAGTTAGCTGGACTGCATATCATACTGTGAACAGCAAATAAAGTCACCTGTCTGTTGCAGCATCTCATTCCTTTCCAAAGCTTCCAGTGCACTGGGACACAATATAGAGTAGCACTCTTCGTGGTATGCAAAGAAAAGGCGCTTCCTTGAACTTCATGAGGAAAATGTCAGATTGACAAGCTTGGACAATATTTTCTCTTTATTCACAGAGCAGGAATGCAGCAGTGTAGATGACACCAAAACAGGCTACCTCACATAGTCACACTTTTTCCTCAGCCATGGACAGCCATTTAGGATTTAGCATAGGCCAGCATAGGCCCATATTCATTTAATCCTTGCCTCTGTATAAATGAATGCTTAATTTGTTTAAAAAAAGAAAGAAAAAGAAAAAAAAAGATTTGCCAGGGGCCAAGCCAGCCCCATAAGCCACACCTCTTGTCCTAGAAGATCGTGTTATAGAAGCCACACCTCCCAGCTCTGTTCTCCAGCTAGCAACCCAACCACTGGACTAACCTGTCTCTCTACAGATGAATATAAAACAGGATTTCTTGTGTTTTAATTTATATGACCACCAGTGCAGGGGGCGGGGTAAGAAAGTCACTAATGAAAACCAACAAAATCATCCAGGGCTGATGACAGTTAAACTCGGATTTTTCCTGGTCTTTCAAATTGCAGGGTGTGGGTGTGCACTCCCTACAGGGAACATGTAGCTCCATCCCACCCACCCCCCTGGATACATGGCTTCCATCCCCCTTTGAATTTAATTGCCAAGACTGCACCCTACCAAGCTCCACCACCATCCCGTGTCACCCACACTCAGCCCTGGTACAGACCCTCAGTAACTAAACCAATCAGTATCAGCTCTTGAGTCTTTTAAGCTATCAACATATCTAAAAACAACTCGACTGAGATTATCACAGAGACCAAAACAGATCATAGATAATAGGGTCCTTTCAGTTACCACCAACTAGGTCCATATTTCAGGCAGCCATCTGGAAAATGAAAGGCCCTTCAACAAAGCCCCTGATACCACCCACTCTCCTAAAAGAACCTGCATTTCATTGACTGTGAGATGTGGTTCATTGGACAGGTCAAGACTTTTCTCTGTCAGTCCTGGATTCAAATCCCAGCTCAACCATGGAATGCTTTGGGGAAAGACATGGTCTCTCAGCTTCCACTCCCCATCTGTAAGACAATACCAATAATACGGACCAATCTACTTTACAGAAGTGATGTAAATCTTCACACGATAATGACTGTGAACATGTTTTGTGCATGCATACTAATGACTTTGCAAAGCCAAAAATGTAAACCATTCCAGAACATTTTTTAATCCTTTCAAGCACTATCTTGCCATGAACAAAATAAAATCAACCATTAACAAACTTCCTCACAGGGATGATCCTGCTTTTGTTGGAACCATGTCCAGAAGAGTATATGGAGAGGATGGAAAGAAAATTTTCAAAAAGTCTTGGCTAAAACCAAATTAAAATGGGCAATTTCAAAACATGTGACTTGCAATCCTTGTGCTCTTGCTTTTTCAACTAACAGCATATGAACTTATGGATGGGACATATCCCACTAACAGCTCCCCGCATCTAAATTTCTACAGTCTCAGCAAAGTACATAAAGTCTCTATTCCCTTAGGAAGGGGCAGACAGGGCCCATTTATTATTAGTGACATGAAAAAATAGCTTGAGTAAAGAAAACCAAAATAGCAACAGAAAGTAGAGCAGTGTTAGTAACATGGTCCTTCCTTATAGCTCAACACCTTCAGCATGAAACTACTGGAAGACATGTTATGTTACTTCCAGGGTGAAAACATACACTTCTCTAATACCTAAATTAACATTAAAAGGCATAGCATGCTCCATCTTCTCTTTTGACAAAAAAACTATGTATCACACAACAGTTTCCTGATCACAGAATATAAAGCAATCATTTAGTTAACCAAAAAAATATGTATCACAGGAGAATCAAAGTCAATGGAAGTTGGGTTCCTAACTTTGTGATTTGTATCTTTAAAAAACATTTCCTTGTCACAGAACTGTAGAAGTGCAGGGTCTTCAAGGCCATCAACTCCAACCCCGCGGCCAGAGGCAGATCTGATCATTAAGTTGGTAAAGACCTCATTAAGGACTTCCTTTTAAGAGCTAATGTGTGTCCAAGCATCCTTGTCTAACATTCTCCTGATCTCCATTACTCAACAGCATTCTCTAGTTGGCTTCTGCCTTACCAACCAAGAAGAAAGCTGCTGTATCAATTACCTAACATAGGAGGTAGTGCTAGAAGAAACTGTCCAAAGAAGATGACCTCAGAGGTGGTGACACTGGTCGGATGTCATTCTGGGAGGTGAAACTTTTGGTAGCAGATAAGTTATTTTCAGAGTGGAAATAAAATATGGGTGGAAGTAGAATGTCGTCTTTGCTACTGAAATTTCAAACTTTTAGACTACTGTAGGCTAGCAAGCTACATGTAAGACCCCAAAATAAAGTGGTCAGTGAGGTCACCATTGAAAGTTCCGTTTTTTCACAAAAATGCCCTTGGTGACAAGACACTATAGTAATGGGAATCTTGTAGAGACCAATAGAATAGTCAGAGTAGTACAGCTGTTTAACATTACTCATATACTTCTCTCTAAAACCTCTGTCTATACTTATGGACACAAGACTAAAGAACCTGCCACCACTATTAGCCACACTCCCGATAGCAGGTAGCTCTCCCAAACATAGGAAAACTTGCAGAGAACACTTCTGAGTTTGTGCTTACCTAAATTCTGAATTAGCTATTTGTGCAAATAATACCCACAAGGGTCACCAGCTTTATAACAGTGCATGTCAACAAACAGGGAAGCTTGACAAATGCCCTATGAGCATGTACTGAAGAGACTGTTTAAAACAGTCATAGCAACCACAGACTACAACTCCCAGGAGTCTTTGCCCTGTCAGAGCCTATCACTTTCTGGAAAGAGAAACCCACAATGCTACCTATATAAAAGAAGAGAACTACATCTGCCAGCAGGCAGTATGGGGGCAGGAAATAGCAGGGGAGAAAGGAGGGGCTCCATCTTGATTTTGGCTGGGAGAGAAAGGGAGAGTGAGTCTGTCACACACAGAGAGTGGCAGTCTGCAGGACAAACTATGATCTCAGCTAAACCAACACTACAGCCAGAGCCATCAACAACAAAAGGGAGCGACTGAAGCCACCGGACCTGACATCAGCAGAGCAGCTGCAGGGAAGCAGAATCAATCACCCATCCCAACTCTTTCCAGTTCCTCAAGCAAGAGGCCTATCCAGCACAATCCAACTTTGAGTTGCTATTTTTCACCCCTCCAAGGCTGTCACTGAGTAAGTGGGAACATCTGGCCCCTGTTCTCTATAACTGTGGGTGTCTTTAGACATAACGTCATCGGGGGTCTGAATGTGCATTTTGACCTCGATATAAACACCAGTTTGGCCCTGTGTTCACCATGTGGCACTGCTTAGACACACAGCCCATCTTGGGACAAATCGGTTTTTTGCTTGCCACCTGATCTCAGTACGCAAGTGCTGCCACATTGTTCCCTGTGTTATACCTGCTATCGCTAATGATATTGCCACATCATTGTGTCATTAGACACAATGTTGGGCAGGTGTTCAGCCAGAACATGCAAATTGTCCTTGTGATGCAATGGTGTTCACATCGTGTGTTCAATGGATGGCCAAATTGGTGTTGGGATTGTTATGGTGCTTACACACAATGGCCAAACATGTGCTTAGGGGTTTTGACACACCATATTTATTATGTCTTAAGATGCCCTGTGTGAACTTCAAGCTTGACTATAAAAACATGGGAAAACCAAAGTCCTGAACTCCATATGTGGGGCCGCGAGACACATGTAATTGAAGCTGGCAGGGCTTTGGAGGCACAGTTTAAGGACTCCCAGCAAGACAGATCCTTGTGTGAAACAGCTCAGAGGCATTACACCTCCAAGACACCAGTCACTGGCGATCACCTTTTTTCTCAACCCCCGTCCCCAAAGGCAGACTAGGACAGGAGCTGATGTTTGGGGGTAGAGCAAAATCAGTTGCAGACATTTACGGTGTTTATTTATTTATTTATTTTATAATACCATTTTTATGCCTCCCCCTCCTGCCACAAGCATCTCAGGGTGGCTAACAAAATCAACATTTCAGGATTTAAAAACAAAAAATAAAATAAAACCCCACCTTAACCCAACCCAGCCATCCCATCTCCCTTGGTCAAGGCCTGGTGAAACAGCCAGGTCTTACACTTTTTACAGAAAGAAAGGAGGTCAATGATCAGGCAGACCTCCAACAGAAGGGAGTTCCGCAGCCGCTGTACAGCCACTGAGAACACCCTTCTCATTGTTGACAACCGGGAAACCCCGGGGATTTCAAGAAGGGTGCCCTCGGTCAACCGCAGAGGTCGATCCAGAATCTGGAGGGTAAGGCGGTCCTGCAGGTAGGTGGGGCCCAGGACATTTAGGACTTTAAAGGTAAACACCAACACCTTGAAATGGGCACTATCAGCAGCCAGTGCAGAGAACAGAGAACTGAAGTAATGTACTCCTTCAGGACGGGCATTCTGCACCAGCTGCAGTCTCCGGACTATCACCAAGGGTAACCCCACATAGAAAATGTTACAGTAGTCTAATCTTGAGGTAATAACAGCATAGATGATTGTGTTCAGGTCCGAATCCGAGACATTATGGTCTAAGCCGACGTACCAGGTGTAATGGGCAAAATGCCCCCTTCTCCACAGCTGCCACCTGAACATCCAGGTGGAGTTGTGGATCAGAGATCACCCCCAGACTACAGACATGGGATATCAGGGGAGGACAAAGCCCATAAATGATGGGGGCTATCACTCCCCCAGCTTTCCCCACAACCGTCACATCCATCTTGTCAGGATTTAACTTCAAGTGGTTCACCCTCATCCAGTCCCCCACAGCTGACAAACACCAATTGCCGAACCTGGGTCTGATGGAAATGAGAGAGATAGTTGGGTGTCATCAGCATATTTTTTATTATTTATTATTATTATTAATAATAATAAAATGCGTATGTCGCCCCCTCCTGCTAAAAGCATCTCAGGGCGACTAACAACATGTTTAAAACAAATTAAAACAGATACAATTAAAATTCCATAATAAAAACAATTCACCCCCTACCCCTCCCCACCCACCCCATCTCCCTCAGGGAAGGCATGGCAGAACAGCCAGGTCTTACATTGTCTATGGAAAGAGGGAAGATCAGCAGCCAAACAGACCTTTGGCCAGAGGGAGTTCCACAGCTGTGGCACAGCCATAGAGAAAGCCCTCCTCAAGGTTGACACCCGAGAAACCCAGGGGACTTCAAGGAGGGCACCCCTGGCCGACCACAGGGGCTGATCCAGGACCCGGAGGATAAGGCAGTCTCACAAGTAGGTGGGGCCCAGGATGTTTAGGGTTTTTAAAATCAGCATCAGTATCTTGAATTGGGCCTGGAAAACTATTGGCAGCCAGTTCAGAGAACGGAGCACTGGAGCAATGTGCTTGCATTGGCCCGTCCCTGTTAGGAGACGAGCCTTCACATTCTGCACCAGCTGCAGTCTCTGAACCAGCACAAAGGGTAGCCCCACATAGAGTGTGTTACAGTAGTCCAATCTCAAGGTAATAAAAGCATGGACGATCATGGCTAGTTCAGAGTCCGAGACATACGGCCGAAGCTAACACACCAAATGTAATTGGCAAAATGCCCCTTTCGCCAGAGCCGCCACCTGGGCATCCAGGTGGAGCTGCAGGTCCAGGAGCACCCCTAGACTCCGAACCTGAGATACCAGGGCAGGATGGATCCCATCATGCCGCCACTCCCCTGGCCTTCCCCACGACCATCACCTCCATCTTGTCAGGATTTAACTTCAGACAGATCGCCATCATCCAATCCCCCACAGCTGACAAACACTGGGTAAGCACCAAGACTACCGGGCTTGAGTCAGATGAAAAAGAGAGATATAGCTTGGTGTTGTCAGCATATTGATGACATCATATGCCAAACTCCCTGACAACCTTCCCCAAAGGCTGCATATACACACTGAACAAGAGAGGGGACAAGATAGAACCCTGTGGGACTCCACACATGAGACCCTGGGGAGAAGATGAAAAATCACCCAGGACCACACGCTGGGTTCTCCCAGTCAGGAGAGAGCGGAACCATTCTAGAACGGTCCTCCCAATCCCTGCCTGGTTCCACAGTCAAGTCACCAACACTCATGATCAACGGTATGAAATGCAGCCAAGAGAACTAACAGGATCAACAAGGTCGAACGACCCTGGTCCAACTCACGGGAGAGGTCATCGACCAAGGCCACAAGTGCAGTCTCCGTGCTATAACCTGGACAAAAGCCAGACTGTGAGTGATCGAGAAAATTGACACCTTACGCCAAACTCTCTAACAACCTCCCCCAAAGGCTGCATATACACATTGAACAAGAGAGGGGATAAGATGGAATCCTGCAGGACTTCACACATGAGGCCCCAGGGAGAAGATGAATAATCACCCAGCACCACACGCTGGGTTCTCCCACTCATCCCTGCCCGGTCCCGTAGCTGAGTCACCAATGCATGATCAACGGTATCAGATGCAGCCAAGACATCTAACAAAATCAACAGGATCGAATGGCCCTGGTCCAGCTCTCGGAAGAGATCATCGACCAAGGTCACAAGCACAGTCTCTGTGCCATAACTCGGATGGAAGATAGACTGCAAGGGATCAAGGAAGTTGACCCGGTTCAAATGCTCCTGAAGCTGTCGAGTCACCACCCATTCAATTGTTGCAGAGTAATAACTTATTTGCAATCAGTAAGGACAAATGCAACTGAAGGTTTAAAAACAGAACTTTACTTAAGCTTTCTCAGGCACAGATCCTTAGTTACATCTAACTAGTAAGAAGACAAAATGGAGACTGAGACAATGAGAGAAAATGGAAGGAATGGTTACACAAAGGAATTCAACTGCAAAACCCCATCTCCCTTCCATGTACACATAAACTTAGCAGCGCCATCTGGTGGCTCTATAGTCAATTACTATTCTTGATACAGCAGGCATTAACTTATGGATGTTGCATATACCAACATCAATAACCTTCCCTAAAAAGGGAAGGTTATTGATGTTGGTATATGCAACATCCATAAGTTAATGCCTAAAAAGGGAAGGTTAGACACTGGCCGATAGCTGGCCAAGGCATCAATGTCCAATGATGGCTTCTTGAGCAGGGGTCACACCACTGCCTCCTTGAGCCAATTCGGCACCCTGCCCTCCCTAAGGGAGACGTTGACTATCCTGGCCAGCAATGGCCCTAATGTCTCCCAGCTGGCCTTAACCAACCAGGACGGGCATGGATCTAATTCACAATAGGTGACTTGAACAGTCCCAAGAGCATCACCCACATTTGAGGGTGACAAGTCTTGAAATTCACCCAAAAAAATAGGACAAGATGGGACTTCGACTGCGTCTGGCTCACTTGCTGTTAAAAGTGCTGCGTCAAAGCTGTGGTGGATTTGCACGATTTTACCCACAAAAAAAGTCCACCAACAAGTCACAGCGAGCATTCAATAACTCTGAATCCAGGCAGAGGGAGGCTGGACTGACCATCCCCCTCACCACCCACAAGAGCTCAGCTGGACGGGACTTACAGATGAATGAGGCACCACCACAACATAGGTACGAAACCAAACTCTGTGTTGCAATCGGTCAACTTCAGTATGAGAGTGATGTCACCATCACTCTAACCATCGCCCTTTTCACTTCATCCACCGCAGCTCCTCTGTATACCACGGGAACCTGTGTTGTCAGCAATTAGGGACGCCTGGGAGCCACACAGTCAAGGGCCTCCATCAGCATAGAATTTGTTTGAGCTAATTATGCCTAATTGAAATGTTTGCTGCTTATTTCTTGACTATCTCCTACTTAAATACCCTCTCTGAGCGGCTAGGACAGTACCTGCAGATCTCTTGCAGTCATAACCTTATGCTTTTTATTCTGTGGATTGTTTCTCTCCTTCCTCCCCAGTTTTGGAATAGATACCCTGGTTTCTCTCAGTAGTGCTAGAGACCGGTGATCACTGGGTTGCTCTCAAGCTCAGGTCTGCACTCCTCCCCTACTGTCAAGGGAGGTTACAACCCATGTATTGGAGGTTTCATCTAGTGGGAAACTTGTCCCAGCTGTACTTTTAAAGAAACCGAATGATTTCAAATATTATCTTTACAAAGCTTTTATTGCTACCATAGAATTTCAGTAACCCATAGAATGCCTTTATTATCTTGAGGGAGGGAGCTATAAAACTGCTAGTTTTAAAATCAATTTACTCCCCAGTCTTCTTCAGCTAGCAATCACAAACTTGCTTACTGCTACCTCCAGTTTAGTACTATTCATTTCGATATGAGCTCCTGTAAAATGCACCTTTTTTCTCTCTCAATTGCAGGCTTCAGAAAGCCAACTACATAGACAAGGGGCACTGGGGAGACTTTTCAGCTAGCTATCCCCGAAAAGGATCAGTTTTAAATCTCTAAAAGGTTTAATAAGTGCATGGTACATGCAACTACCATCGTACCAACTGGGACCACCACTCCTGGGTATAAAATCCTTGGTTTTGCCTGACTTAGGCCCTTTTTACATGAGACGGACCCACACATGCACATGCAGGTCTGCTGTATGTGCATACGTGGGTGCTGCCCGGTCGACCACCGCAGTGGGTGTGCAGGAATGCATGCTCCCACAACCCACCCATCTCCACCCATCACCCACGCACAGAGCAACTGGCTAAAAGGCCTGTTCTTCCGTGCGTGTAGATGGGTAAAAATGGATGTGCACCCATCTGCAACACATCGCCCTCGCAGTGGCACTCCGTCGCACACCAATCCCACCCCCCTCCACCGCCCATTTAAAAAGGACCATAGCCTACACAGTGGTTGGAGCACCCAGAACACCAAATACAATTCTCAAAGATCTGTTAGAAGAGAAATGGAGGCAATGGTGCTCTTGTTTGTGAGGTAAATGTGAAGACTGTAGAAAAAGCAATACACAGGCAAAAATAGAAGGTGGTTGTCAAGATGGGAAGTAAATGGATTTACCGTGGTGACTTAGCGCCGCAGTTGTTGCTATAATGTGGTGAGGGAAAGGTTTCTATTGGACGGGCAGCTCTCAGAAGCCTTGACGTTCTTCTGCTCTGGGATTACTGGAGGAGTTAATGCTTCTATGGCTGAAGTGTGAATACCAAGAAAACAGTCACCATGGCAGGGACCTATTAATAGTCTGACTTCTCATTGGGAACACTGCTGAATATGGGGCTGTAACCTTGAACCTCTGTGTTCCTGGAAGGCCTCTGACCTATGAAATCAGGGGTGTAGCTATAGGTGCAGGCCATGAGCCTGAGGGGCCCATATGCATGCAGGCCCCAGGTATATGACAGACTCTCTCTTCCCTTATGTTCCATCGACCAAGGGCACCCTCTTGCAAGTATCAACTGCCTGTGAAGTTTGTACAACGAGGGCACACAGAGAGGTGTTCTCAGTGGCTGCTCCACACTTAGGGAACTCCCTCCCATTGGAGATCTGCCTAAGCCCAAGCCTGGAAGAGATGCAACACCTTTTTGTTTGGCCAGGCATTTGATGGGCCAGGATAAGGTTGGTTGAGATGGGGTGGAGGAGTTAGCAAGAGGGCTGATGGATGGGGTTTAGGGTTTCTTTTCATTGTTTTTATATGTTATGTTTATGTTTTTTATATATTCCTGTAAGCCACCCTGAGCCTTCGAGGGAAGGGTGGGATAAAAATTGAATAAATTTATTATAATAATAAAATAAAAATAATCATAATAATAATATCCATACTGGACTTGAGTGCCCCAGCAGGGGGCCCATTCCCGCCTAGCCCCTGCGTAAAATACTATATACAGAGAAGAGTTGGTCATATTCATGCTAACCCTAAAAAGAGGGGAAAAAAATTCACGCCCCCTGCTGATGCTGATTTTCACCTAGTTTTTTTAAGTTTCTACGCTGAAATGAAATGGGGGGGAGGGGGGCTTCTGGAAAGTCCCTCCTGCAGCCCATCTGGGTTCCGACTGGTAAGTGGAGGACAAAATTCTATGGTATTAAATAAAATGTCCTAACCCACTCGTGTGTGTCAACAAACTGCTTACACGTGACAGAAACTCTTCAGTTTAATGGTTGGCCCTGCATTGATGCCACAGGGTTGGACTAGAAATAGATGACTCAAAGTCTCATCTGACTCTTCGGTTGTATGATTTATTTAGCTGTGACCTGCATTGCTGTGTGACCTCTTTCCCACACCTCTGGTCTACCAACAGTTGTGGAGAAGAGTGTTTGCTCTTTTGGGGTGTCAAACCTGGCACTGACTGCAACACTTCACTCCAAGAGGATGACGGCTAATACTTTGGTTGCTGGTGGCACACATGCAAAAAGGGAACAGTGGAGAAGAGCTGGTGTCACCTTCTTTCCTGTGCCTTGCACAGAAACTCAGGGCCAACTACTGAACTAAAGAGCTTCAGTGACTTGTAAGCCGTTTGTTGACATAGATATAATGAATGGGTTAGGTTTATTTACTTAAGTTGTGCACATATTTAATTTTCATACTCAAATAATAAGTGTCTTTAAAAGTCATTTGAAAGATATTACATTGTCTCCTGCCTGGTATAAACCTTTTTGAACCAATTTCCTATACTTTGTAAAAGGAATTAAGTCAGAAATAAAACAAACCAGCTACAAAGACAAGGGGCACCAGGAAAACCTTTCACCAAGCTATCCCCAAAAGGATCCATTTTAAATCTCTGAAGTATTAATAAGTGCATGGCACATGCCAGTACCATAACAACAGAGAATAGCGGTCCTGGGTATAAAATCCATAATCTTGCCTGACTTAGTCTTTCCCACTTTAGGGGTGGGACTTGGTTGAAAATACCGGATACCAGTTTTACCGGATATTGGTTCTTGGATTACCGGATTAAAACCAGTATACCGGTACCGTTTGTTTTGTGTGTTTTTTCGATTGAAATCAATGGGGAAGTTTTCCCATTGAAATCAATCAGAGAAAAAAGTTTTAAAAAATATTAAAAAATGAAATTACTTGTAATAAGACAACATGCAAAGAACAGATTCACTTGTTTCCTAACTACTGCTAACCACCAGATTACACTTTGTGGCCAGTAGCCCCCACAGTCCCCATAGCCCCCACAGCAGTACCCACTACTACTTTTTTTTCTTTAAAAAATGGTGGGGGGGGTCCACAGCACTCAGAAATCAGATCTCCCAATATCATTACAGCAACTGCCAGTGGAGGACACTCGCACAGTGGCACGTGATGTCAGCCAAGCACACAGTATGTTGTTTGCTACTAGAACTGCATAGAGACTGAGAGAGGTCAATAAATCCCAAAGCTACCATCTTAGTTGACAACCACATATTCAATTGGCAATGCCAACAGTTCCAATGCCATTTCCCACACAATGAACACCACAACAACAATCCCAAATCAACCCCCACAAATAAGCCCTTTCTCGCCCCATTTGACCATAGCCCCATGGGGACAGGCAGTGGAGGCTCTCCATCGCCCCACCCTGAGGCAGGGCTGAAACCAGCAGCCCAGCAAGTGCAGTTCAGAGTTTACATTGCAGCAATATTTTCCCCTCAACCAGACCCCCAAAATAGATCACGTTGCCATCGCCTGCCATTATCCTGAACCTCCGAATCCTTGATTTTCGTGCCCTCCTTGGCCACCAGTAGTCTTCTGAAGGTGTAGGCTTTGGGACACAAGCCTTCCTTCAGGCCTGGAGAACTGGGAGGATTGAGTTAGCTCCCAGTCCTATGACAAGCCAAATGAGAAGAGATCAAAGGGAAGAGAAGGACAGGACAGAGGAGAAATAGGAGGGGAAAGGTTTTTGTGGGTGCATGAGAAGAGGAAGGGGAAGATGGGTTCCAGAAGGGAACAGGGGAAAGGGGACTCCATTGTGCGCACCATTGTCTGCTCCATTGTCTCTGTTGTCTGCTACAGCTCTCTCTTTTGCCCTGTTTGGAATTCCACTGCGAGGCTGGGGTTTCTTATGGGGGGCGCCCCCGCCCCCAAGAAGAGGTTCTGCCCTCCCAATGCCCACTGCACCTCTTCCTGGGGGTGAGGGCGGGCAATGCTTTGCATATGGGAGGGGGGCTGCCAGGGTGGAAAAGGCCCTGCTGGGGTGTGTGTGTGTGTGTATATATATATATATATATATATATATATATATATATATATATATATATATATATATATATATATATATTAATGTATTTAGAACTTATATCCCGCCCCTCCTGCCCAAAGGCAGCTTGGGGTGGCGAATAACATAAAATAAATCTACAAATTTTAAAACAATCATAAAAACTCACCCTCCCTTCCAACCCCCCCCTACCTCCCACACACACACACACACACACACACACACACACACCAAAGGCCTGGCAGAACAGCCAGGTCTTACACAAACATCGAAACAACAGGAGGGTGGGGGCCAACTGAGCCTCCTCCTGGAGTGAATTCCACAGCACAGGGGTAGCCACCAAAAAAGATCTCACATCAGTGGGCACCCGTCTTGCCCGGGGAACCTCCAAAAAGACCCCCACGGACAATCTCAGAGGTCGCACAGGCACATAGGAAGTGAGGCGATCCCGCAAATAGGCAGGGCCCAGACTGTGAAGGGCTTTAAAGGTCAAAACCAGCACCTTGAACCTAGCCCAGTGCTTTATAGGCAGCCAGTGCAGAGCCTGGAGCACAGGTGTCATGTGCTCCCTGCGGCCCGCCCCAGTAAGGAGACAGGCCGTGGCATTTTGCACCAGCTTCAGCCTCCAGACCAGCTTCTCAGGCAGCCCCATGTAGAGAGCGTTGCAGTAATCCAGCCTCAAGGTGATGAAGGCATGAATGACAGTAGCGATATCAGAGTCTGGGAGATACAGTCGAAGCTGCCGGACAAGATGTAACTGCTGAAACGCACTCCCCGTCACAGCCACAACCTGAGATTCCAGGCTGAGCCATGAATCGAGGCACACACCCAGACTCCATACCTGCGAGACCATGGGAGGGCGAACCCCACACACCCCAAGAGATGATTCAACCACCCCCAGTCCCCCCAGGCCCTCACCCACCAACCTCACTTCCGTCTTGTCAGGATTGAGCTGCAGATGACTCAACCTCATCCAAGCCCCCACAGCCAACAGGAACTGGGAAAATAAAGAGACTGCATGGTCTGGGTCCACTCCAGTGTGTGTGTTTAGGGGACAGCTGCTGGGGGGCTGTGTGTATGGCTGCTGAGGTAGAAAGGGCCCAGCTGTGGATTTCCACTCCAGTGTGTGGATGGGGGTCTGCTGGGGTGGAAAGGGCCCTGCTGGGGCACTCCATTCCACTCAGTTGTGGTTAATGGAAAGGGCCTTGCTTGGGTGTTCCACTCCAGTGTGTGTGGGGGGATGGCTGCTGGGGAGCTGTGTGTATGGGGGGTTGCTGGGGTGGAAAGGGCCCTGCTGGGGCACTCCATTCCACTCAGTTTTGGGAAATGGATAGGGCTGTGCTGGGGCGTTCCACTCCAGTGTGTGATGCTCCTCCCAAGGGTCAGAGTTGGAAACCCCTAGCTTCTCCTGAGCCCGTCTCAGCCTCACACTGTCCTGTCAGGGGCACCCTCCTTCACCATCTTGCGCTCCTCCAAGGAGGTTGGGGTGGTGGTGACTAGTGAGTGACTCACCCTGAGCCTCCCGATCATCACCCTCCTGCTCACACACAGAGCCCCCTTTCCAATAGATTTGGGTGGTGTGAGAGAAAGCAAATCACAGTGAAGTGGCTCTGCATCTCCTTTACCCCCAAGGGGGCTGGTGAGCTGTAGTGCAGAGCTCTGATATAATGCCCACGGCCCTCTCAACATCAGGGGCTTCAAAGTGTGAGGAGGAGATTGGGGCTCAGGGGAGGCTAGGGGTTTCCAATGCAGACTCTTGGGAGGAGTGCAAGAGGGTGAAGGAGTGTGCGTGTGGGTGTGGGTGGGTGTGACTGTGTGCACATGTGCACACACTGTGCACGCTGCACGCCCCACAGGAATATTATGGGGTTCCCACAGAGGAAACCCAGTGGGGCTCTGAAACAGCTCCTACAAGAGTTCTGTATAATATCACCAAAAAAATACCTCCTTGCCCTTCCTGGTGGAATGGGGTCGAAGGAGGTAATAAATCATCATTGGCTGGCAGACATCGGAAATATACTCCTTTTCCCTGGTGGAGTGGTTGGACTGGGAAGTTGCCATGCTGCAGTTGCCTATGCTGCGCAAACCAAGGGCTGGTGCTGCGGGCTCATCAATGCCACCGCTGACCGAATTACAGGCTGATGTAATTGCCTGAATCTGGTCAGGATGCACAGAGGTGCAGGGGAGTGAAGTTAGCAGGAGATGATATCCAGGGGCTGGGAAATCATACATCATCAGGCCCCACGTCAAGGGTATCGCCCTCCATGAACCCAAGAAGGGAAGGTTAGTCTTGACAAAGAGCAACTCTTCCACAGTCCTCGGGTCCATCTTGGCACAATGTGAGCTGATGATGTTTCCCGCCACACTGAATACCCGCTCTGACGATACACTCATGGGGGGGACACAAGATGTATCGCAATGCTACCTTTGCAAGCGGGGACCACACCTGCATTTTCTGAGACCAGTAGGCCAAGGGTCGGTGTCAGCAGGGCAGGTGGGCTCAGCAAGATATTGAGAGACATATGTCTCTGCCATATAATGTTGCTCCGGTTCACCACCGTCACCTCCCTCCTCCGCCGCCAAGTCCACCAGTCCAGTAAACAACAAGGTGGATTGTTCCCCACTTGCAACCCCTGTAGAAGTAGTTGTTGCCCTTTGCAGCGGGGTCACCTGCACCGGGCAATACTGTCGCAACTCATTGACAAGGTCGACCCTGTTGCTCTTGAAGGATTCGACAAATGCGGCCATGCTCTTCTTGACCCGTGGGTTGAGTAGTGCGGCTAGGAAATGTGGCCAACTCATTTTCAAGCTGTCAAAATGCCTATTCAGCTCATCCAGCGGTTCCAGGAGGTCCTGAGGGAACTTACCCTGGATGCGGATGGTCACTCTGTGGATGAGCTGGTCCGGCATTGGAACATCTTGCTGGAGGAGGCCATTGACAGGGTGGCTCCGAGGCGCCTTCTGCCTGGGTCTCGTCACCGCAGGACTCCTTGGTTTACTGAGGGCCTGCGGTGTATGAAGCGTCTGGGCAGGAGGCTAGAGCGACGCTGGCGTCGGACTCGGTCTGTCTCCGATCGTCTTCTCCACAGGGCTCATTTGCGGTCCTATGTGGAGGCTGTGAGGACGGCGAGGAAGGAATTCCTCGCCGTCCTCATAGCGTCTGCGAAGTCGCGTCCAGCGGAGCTCTTTCGGGTGGTGCGGGGGCTGGTGAGTCCGGCCTCCCTCCGCCTGGATGGGGACTTGTCCCGGGCCCGCTGTGAGGAGTTTGTCAACTACTTCGCAGACAAGATCGCTCGGATTCAGGCCGATTTCGACGCTGGGTTGACAGCAGTAGGGGAAGAGAGCGGGGGGACGGAGGGTCCGTCTGTTCCATCTTTATGGGGCGAGTTTCAGGAAGTGACGTCAGCCGATGTGGTGGATGTCCTGGGGTCTGTGAGGGCCACGTGTTGTCAACTAGATCCATGCCCGTCCTGGTTGGTAAAAGCTTCCGGGGAGACATTGGGGACGGTGCTGGCGAGGGTGGTGAATGCGTCCCTTCGGCAGGGGAGGTTGTCGCCTTGCTTAAAAGAGGCTGTGGTGCGCCCCCTGCTGAAAAAACCATCGTTGGACGTAGACGCCCTCGCCAGCTACCGACCTGTCTCTAACCTTCCCTTTTTAGGGAAGGTTATTGAGCGGGCAGTGGCGCTCCAGCTCCAGGGTCATCTAGATAATATCGGGCTCCTTGACCCGTTTCAATCTGGGTTCCGCCCCGGCTATGGCACCGAGACGGCGTTGGTGGCCTTGGTGGACGACCTCCGCCGGGAGATGGATGCGGGATGTTCGACATTTCTCATCCTGCTCGATCTCTCGGCCGCTTTTGACACCGTGGACCATGGGCTGCTGTTGAGACGACTGCGTGACCGGGGGGGTCTGGACGGGACTGTTCTTGAATGGTTCCGTTCATTCCTCTCGGGGAGGAGCCAACGGGTGGTGTTGGGGGAAGAAACATCGAGCCCCCGCGCCTTACCGTGTGGCGTTCCGCAGGGATCGATCTTGTCTCCATTATTATTTAACATCTATATGCAGCCCTTGGGGGAGGTCGTGAGAGGGTTCGGGGTGCGATGTCACCAGTATGCTGATGATACTCAGCTGTACCTCTCGTTTTCTACCGACCCAGACCCTGCTGTCTCGGTGCTATCCCAATGTTTGGAGGCCGTGGCGGATTGGATGCGACGGAGCAGACTGAAGCTCAACCCAGATAAGACGGAGGTTATGGTGGTGGGGAGGGCGAAGGGGGTGGTGGCCCCCCTGATTGGGGGGGTTTGCCCCCCTGTAGCTCAGCAGGTCCGGAGTCTGGGGGTCATATTGGACGCAGACCTGCGGCTGGAGCGGCAGGTGGAGGCAGTCGCTAAGGCTGCCTTCCGCCAGCTTTATCTGGTACGTAGGCTGCGTCCGTATGTCTCTGGCCCGGACCTGGCCTCCCTCATCCATGCCTTCGTCACCTCGCGACTCGACTACTGTAACGCGCTCTACGTGGGGCTTCCCTTGTTCCTGGCCCGGAGGCTGCAGCTGGTGCAGAATGCGGCGGCCCGTCTTCTTACGGGGACGGGTCGCCGGGAGCACATTACACCGGTGCTCCGAGCGCTGCACTGGCTGCCGATAGTGTGCCGGGCCAGGTTCAAGGTCCTAGTAATGATCTATAAAGCCCTATACGGCCTTGGCCCCTCTTACCTTAGGGACCGCCTCGCCCTTCGCGCACCGGAACGACTCCTGCGGTCTGCCGGGGGTGCCCTCCTGGAGGTCCCCCGTGTTAAGCGGGGGGCCACGATGGAGCGGGCATTCTCGGTGATAGGGCCGCGGCTGTGGAACTCCCTTCCGGAGGAAGCTCGCCTGGCCCCAAGCCTTTTGACCTTTCGGCGGAACTGTAAGACCTGGCTGTTTGCCCAGGCCTTTGGGAGGGAGGGGGGGGGTGATTTTTAATCCCCCACCTGTTCACTTATTTTATATACCACCAGCTTTTATTTGTTTTATGGTTGTATTTAAATGTTTTAAATGTTTTTACTGTTGTAAACCGCCCCGAGCTGCTGTGCAGGATGGGGCGGTATAGAAATCCAATAAATAAATAAATAAAATAAATAAATCTACCAAATTCTTTGCCAGCACCATCACAGGCCCATGCAGGTCAGTTTGAGAGAGCACAGCTCGCATCCGTTGAAGCAGGATCATGAAGAGCGTCATCACATGGCTCAGAGTGGAGACATCCATGCTAACCTCCACAGTAGCCTTGTAAAATGGCCCCAGAGCCTGCATCAGCTGCTCCACCACTGAGCAGTCCTCCCCAGTCAGTGGTGTTGGTCCAATGCTCTGCAACAAGCAAAGGGCATGCAACACCTCCTTCTGCTCCCAGACGTTGCAGTATTAAGAAGGTGGAGTTCCACCTTGTGACCACATCCTGTACCAGCCAGTGAAGCAGGGAGCCCAACTCCTCCTGCTTCTCTCGCAGCACCTGGCTGACTGAAACTGACCTATGAAAGAAACCGGCAATCTTCCTAGCATTTTCAAGGAGTGCCTCAAAGCCCTCAGTTCCACTTAAGACACCCTGAACCACAAGGTTCAGTAGGTGCACACCGCAGCGAACATGAGTGTAGCCACCACAAGTAATGGCTGCAATCATGTTCTGGGCATTATCAGTTACAAAGTAACTGACCTTGATGTTTGAACCTTGGCATTGGACCCACCCATCCAGCATGACATTCACTGCTTCAAGGATAATATTATCCGCCGTGTGCTGACTGTCAAGCACCTGGGCATGTAACAATGCCCAACAATGCTTTCCAGTTGACACTGGTCCCCCAGTGGTGCTGCTTCTGCCCGCCGCTGCACTGGTGAAAGCAACTGGTGACATCTGCCACCAGTGTGTGGTCAACGACAAATAGGCATGGACTGCACTCTGGCTAGTCCACAGGTCCATGGTAAAATGTACCACTGCCCCCTCTGCACAGGAGAACTCCGCAAGGAGCCAGGACCTCACCCTCCCATACAGTGATGGGATAACCTTCAAGCAGAAGGTTCTGCGACAAGGGACTCTGTAACAGGGCTCAAGTAAATGAAGCAGCCATTTGAATCTGACACCCTCAACAAGGTTGAATGGCCTTTCATCCAGGGCAATCACTTCCCCAATTGCCTTGGTGATGACCGCAGCCTGGAGGTGGCTGGATGCAAACGGCATCTTCATTTCCCAGAGCGCAGTTACAGCGGGCTGGGACAAGGACCGGGAAGGGGTGGGCCGGGTGGAGCGGCTAGCACTCCTCTTCTGTGGGGGCTGGGAGTGGTTGTGGAACCATCACCAGATGGCCCAGCGGTGACAGTTGCAGCGGGAGTGGAAGAGGGTTCCTCCTCCTCAGAACTATCATCCGCACTCTCTGCAACTGTCACCTCCCCACGCTGTCGCTTGGAACGGCACTCGGTAGGATCACCAATGTTCCCATGGTGCCGTCTCAAGAGACTGCGAAGGCCAGAGGTGCCATATCTCTTGGGATCTGTGCCACCACGACTGACCTTGGCATTGCAGTGCACGCACACTACCTTTGAGGCATCATCTTCCCAGATGTGAAAATGAGATCACACCCAGGATGTGATCTTCTTTGTGCTGGGTTCCTAGGAGGACAGGAGAAGCACGATTGGCAGTCGACCTCTCAAAGGTAGTGCTTGGCATAACACTTGTGGAAGGGGTGGTGGTAGCTGGAGCAGCATGTGTGGATGTGGTGGGTGGGGCTTGAGCTGGCACGGGCATGCTACGATGCATGTCAGCAAGGGGAGAGGACGGGGAAGCAGGTGCACTAGAATGCATGATGGCAGGGGGAGAGGGTGGGGAAGCAGGCATTTGCATGAGAGAAAGTGATTGCGCAAAGGAGAGCTGCGTGCTAGCAGCAGCAGCAGCAGCAGCAGCAGCAGCAGCAGCGGAGATAGACAGTTGACGGACCACTGCACTAGCAGAGGAAGAAGGAGCCCTCTTCTTACTGCTAGTCAGCACCAGGGAGGAGGATTCACCCTCCGCCCATCCCACCCTCTTTGGGGTCTTCAAGAGACATCCACAGGCCATACACTTGGGCGCACTTGAAACTTGTGTGCGGGAGTAAGAGGTCACAGGTGGCCCTACCTCGGGTGTCTGCTCTGTGCCAGACTGAGTCAGTTGCCAAGGAAGAGGCTGGTCTCTTCCAGCACTCCCACTCATGGTCTGTTTCTTCATACCATGACTGCTCATAATTAAGTTGTAGAAATGAAGAAAGGACCACCAGCAACAGAGGTTTTGGTGTGATGTGTGTGAGTGCATGTGTCTGTGTGGGGTGGTACTAGTACCTACCTAGTACCTAGTGGTGGTGGAAACTAGCTAAGGGGTGGTGGTGGAAACTACCTAAGGGGTGGAGTGTGGGGCTAGTGAACCGTGGGGCTAGTGGAGTGGGTGGGTGAAGTAGAGTGGTGGTAGTAGTGGGAGTGTAGGGGGTGAGGGTGGAGGGTTGAAGGGGTGGGGGTAGAAG
>QEPC01013333.1:85453-105100 GCA_003113815.1 Sphenodon punctatus | reverse complement strand
GTGGTCTGAGGTGAAAAGGGATGGTGATTGGGCAGGCTGGCTGCTACTCCAAGCCTCTCCACCCCTGGTGCCTGGAAGTCTGCTCCTCAGCTGACTCCCCCTCCCTGTCATGTTTTGCCTTTCAGGGACACGTTTTTGCCACCCGAACGCAATCCGAACTGACCGAACTATTCGGTCATTTCTACGTTTGGAATCAAGTTCGGTTCGGTCAGTTCATATTCTGATTCGGATTTGGGTTCGGTCGTCCGAATAGGCGGAGTTCGGGCCAAACTCTGAACTTCAGAACTGCGTTCGCCCATCCCTATTAGTCACATGAGTCATTCAAACATGCTCCTCTTAACCATGCCTCATGCCTATCTATAAAAAAGACTTTGACTGGTCAATAATCCAAATACATGTACGCCTGAACCTGCTTATTAAATCTGACGGAACCTAATCACCCATTGATGAATGCTTCTTTTGCCAATTTATTTTTCTTCTTTTCCTTCTGCAGTACAGATGATTATGTTCACTTGACTCCTGCCATCAGGGCTCACTGGGTGGTTTATCCACCTACTGGGTAATCAACATTTCTGCTCTTAGAACCTAGGTCAGTTCTTGCTCAGTGCTCTCAATGTTTCCTCTCTGCAGTCAAAAATCCTCCGGTTTATTTGTTCAATTACCTCCTCGTTTGTCTTCTCTTTGCAATTGTCTTTCAACCCACTCTAACAAACTTTTTGAACTCAGTGGAATATCAGCCTTTGTCTAACAAAGCTGGAATCTTTTGAGCACCTTTTGCTTGAAAGTTCTTAACACCCGTGGAGACGGGGCTAGATGGGTCATTAAGTCTGATTCAATATGGCAGCTCTTATGTTCTTACATTTATTTTCAATTTCAACTAGGGTTAGGAACTGAGCCCTACAGTTTAAACTTTACAATATCTCTTTTTGCTTGAGATACACCCAATTTTGCACAATTTCAGTCATGTCCTCCCCATCCCTTGAAACCATCATCTTCTATAGGTCCCTGTTTTAGCATGGAACAAAGCTTCCCTAGTGTCTTCTAACTTCTCTACCAAGAAGTACTCACCACATGCTCAAAATTGTATGCTATGATAGTTCCCATCTTTCTTCCTGCCCTTTTCCCATTTCTTAGACCTTTATACACACTCACATTGGAGACTACCATATCAATTTCTTCCTCAGGCCTTCAATCATCTCCTCAACAATAGGCTCAATAGCAAAACAAGGGCCCCAGTTTGAAGTGGGGAAGGAGACACCCAGGTTCCAGGAAGTCCCACTCCATGAGTCTGCAGACACGTCTCATTGTCAAATGACCAGTTCTCTTCCCCATGAGACAGGGGGTGTTTTCAGATGGACAGCAGCCCTGCCTCTGCTCCACCGCACCCAGGGTGACCCATCTGTCTAAAGGCAGGCCACCAGATGTGCAGGCAGAGCAGAAGTGGAGCAGGCTGTCCCTGTTCCAAGGCAGCCCTGCTGATAGAGATCCAGAACATCCCAGAGCACTGCTGGAAAGAGTGGACTGGCCAAAACCAAGGCACCAGCCCGAGGTGGAGTTGCTGTCTGCTTGGCAGAGGGCCACTGCAGCTTTGCTCTTGGCCATGGGTTGCCCTAGGAAACACTATAAAGCTGCAGGCGGCAGCCCAGAGGATCAGGCGATCCACCCACATCTCTATGGGGTAGAGGATACTGTGTGCAGGCAGAATGTAGGCTGTGGCAGGGGCTTTTTAAAACTGACCCAGGCAGGGTTGCAAGCAGGCAGGCCTGGAGGTGTCCTGCCTGCACGTACCTCCCAATCTGTCCTCTACTTGATTTGCCAGGAGGGCAAAAGCCAAAAAGACTCACATTCCATGCTGTGCTGTTTGAAAATCATCAAGGGTCAGAAGTCGCCATCCCACTGGTAGCTGGATCCAGCAGCCTCATTGCAGACATTTTTTTTTATTAACACCCCCGAATGGGGGAGACACTGACTAGGACCCTAAACTTATGGGGACTTGTCCCTCAGAAAATGAAGAGGATAAATTGCCCCCCTGTGGCACATTACATAGGCTAACGCTTGTCATTTGTTGCTGCTCTTTGTCTGTTCCACAGGGGGAAAACATACACAACACAGTGGCAGGAAGTGAGGAACAATGTAGATTTTCTTTTTTGTAGCCTCCAGATGAGCAGAATATTCGTCAAAAACATAGTGCCCCTAAATGGCCAATCTTTTCTTTATTGGCTGTGAAGGTCAACTTTTCATCGTGAAGACCTAATGCAATGTAAACCTCTCAATTAAGAACTGACCCTTGGTGACATTCAAAACACACTGAAGTGCCTTAATTACATTTGCATTTGCCAACTATGAATTCAGAATACAGCAGCACGACAAGCATGTAGCCTATTTATCAGCCAGCTCTTAGGAAATGGCAGCTGCTCTCAGGCAGCTTAGCAGAAGGTAGCCTAGGAACTGAGACCAGGGGGCCATGCAACAGGGTCAGGTTGTCTCTGAAGGAATATAAAGTTGGGCTGAGACCTGAGAGCCTAACAAAAGACTGTCTGGGGTCTTATGAGGAAATGCAGCATCTGGCCAAAAAGGGCAACAGTTGCCTGTTCCAACTACCTACCTACTTGATTGGCCAACTCATGTGCTATTATTTGTGAGTGTGACTGCTTACAGTACCAGGTCTAGGAAATCATGTACAGTAATGATCAGTTATGTGCAACACTACTACACTCTGTAAGCTTATAATTAAAAGTCAAAGAGAAGGAAGATAATGGAATCAGAGATTTTAAAATCAGAGGTTAGCATCTAGTATAATCACTTGCAAAATGCAATGGAAATTCATCCAACCATTCCTGACCACATTCTGGAGCCAATGGCAGAGTTCCCCCAAAATGCAAGTGAGGAAATGGTGCATGTCCACTAATTCCAGTACTCTTAGGTCCTTTTTAAATGGTCCGCGGGTGCAGGGTGGGGGGGTGGATGTGCATGCAGTAGCATGGTTGGTGTGGGGGAGGGCGGTGTACACAAGCACATACTGATCCCCCCCACACACACACACATTCCCACTCACAGAGCAATTGCCATTTTGGCCAGTTGGTCCATGAGTGGATGATGGGTGGAGGTGGGTGTGCATGCATGTTTCGTGGGAGCACGTATGCACACCCACCCACCCACAGCAGCAGTCACATGGGTGGCACTCACTCATGCAGCAGACCTGCATGGGCATGAGTGGGTGCATCTCATGTTAAAAGGGCTTTACTTTTGGCATTTATTTGGTAGTCGGCAAGGGTTTGTAAAGACGGTCTTTCATAAAAGTATATTTTTTTAAAGGATTTGTAGAAGAGGAGAGGCATGAATGAACAGTCTAGAGAGAGTGTGGTGCCATGTTGGTCCCAAACATAAGAAAGGGAGACAAAGTAGTTCAGATGGTATTTTTTATTGGACAATCACTGACGGAGGTTGGTCCGATAAAAGTTATCATTTGAGCTCCATTGTCTCCATGAATGACCAGGGATGAGAGAAGGTTCCAGCAGGTATGTCAATTGATTACATTTTTAGTTGACTAAGTTGCCTTTAATCAATTAAATACTAGACTATTAGAGTATCTCACCAAAGCTTTATATTACACTGATTATTATTATTATTTTGGTGACTGTGAAGTTTAAATTTAAAAATTATTTCACTCATTTTTTTAAAAATCACTGCAAAAATTAAAATTCCTTAAAGTTTATGTTAATCTGCAATCGGTGCATCAACTGATCAATCAATTAATACCTTCAACCCTAGATTTCAGGAACACAAGCAAACAACTACCCTCTATAGGGAGTGTATGGTGCTGCATCTTATTGCTGCTTCCAAGTATTACACCTACAAATATCTGTGAACACAGCTACTTGCGTGCAGAGGCTAGTCACCATTTGCTATTCATTACACCCGTTGGGACACACACTGGTTTCTCAGATTTAGTTTCGTTCTAAATTTTATCAATTTAAAGGAAAAGTCATTCCAAGTATCTGTTTGCTCTTTTGAGTTCAGAAGAGTGCAACAGATTAGCTAAGTCTGGCACTGCCAATGCCTGCTGCTGGAGATGTTGTGAAGCATTCCAAAATGCAAGTGGGATCTGTCGAGTCCAACACTCGTCTTTTCCTCTCCAACAGCATATTCACAAATTAACCCAAATGTCATTCTTTTATACAAGCACACACTCTACAGAAGAGTCCTTAATGGCTGCCGTGTGTTTTGGATCAAACAAAAGGCTCTGCAGGGATGCAATAATAATTTCTCCAGTAATTACTGGTGCAAGATAATGGAACATAATAGAGCAGCCCAAAAGTATCTTCTTCCCATGCAGCTTCAATGTTGAGAATATCTGAAAGACATTTAGGGCTGATTCAGACGTGTCTTTAAATCGCACAGAAGCCTCGGCGGCATAGTGCGATTTTTAAAAACCCGCACTTCCGGGCTGGTGTGAATGCGCTGAGCGCGCACATTTGCACCTAGCCCGAATGTTTGGAGCGCGGCTTGAAAAGCTGCTCGGAGCAACTTTTCAATCCGCACTCCAAACATTCGGGCTAAGTGGAAATGTGCGCGCTCAGCGCATTCACACCACCCGGAAGTGCGGGGTTTTTTTAAATCGCACTATGCCGCCGAGGATTCTGTGCGATTTAAAGACACGTCTGAATCCGCCCATAGTATTTTCATACAAAAAGTCGACTCTATTTCTGCTCTAAGATTTCTTTCACCTCATTTCCTTCAAGACAAAGGAAAGCTTCTGAACTAGAGAAATTTTGTCCCGTACCTGACACAGCCAGGTTCTTTTGCGTCCAGACCTGATGTATCCAAGCGGCCCCATCCTCCCATGAAGTGCTGCAATTGATGTCACAGACTTCTATAAGGGCAGCAACTGCATCAGGAAAGGGGCGAGGCTAAGGCATCCCTCACCCCTTTCCAGCATGGCCAGCCCCCTACAAATCATTGTGACATCACAGCATTTCATGTGGGTGGGGCTTTCCACATCTGGGGAGCTGAACCCAAGGAGTTTGAGTGGAGCGTGCAGCTGATCAGGCCCAACAGAAACAGTTGGGGCCCATCAGGTTTGGTGAGGTCACAGGCCCCTATAAGGTAGAACTAAAATGAGTAAGACACACTAACCTGTAGGAATTTAAATAATAATAATAATAATAATCCTTCTGTGTCCTATCAAACTAGCCAGAAGTGTAGCTAAGTTAAAATAGAGCCTGGTGCAGAAGATGGAATTGGTCCGCCAAGAAACTATTAATCACGCATTCACCTATGCACACATTCCAGATGTATGGACTCCCCAGAGTCTTGGAGAACCCCATTCAGCTGTACCACCTACACCTGTTATAACTAGCCCCTTGAGCCTGGCTTTGACCCTGCAGATAATCCCACATAGTCAGATCTTTGAGTCCTGCTAATTTCAATAGCTCTCCACATGGGATAAGCCCTGTTTCACTGCATTCATTTTCAGGATCAGCAACTTATTAGTCATTTATTAAAGTTATTTTAGTGATCACTGTGCAAGTAAAACCAAACAAATTCTAAATGGATTGAGTCAGCCTGCTTCCAGGCTCCAGGCATGCATTAAATCCATACTGTGTTTCTCCTTGACAATTTTCCCTTTTAGAGGGGAATACAGAGCAACCAGCTAGGACATTTCAAAAGAAAATTACATACAGCATTGAAATATGCATGGATAAAGGCACGAGTAAACAGAAACCAGATCACAAACTAAAATGGAAAAGTATGTTTCAAGCTTGAAAATTATACAGTGCAAGTCTGAATATCAGATTTATTTTAACAAGAAAAGAAGAAAAGGAAAAAAAGGCTATACTGTATAATAGAATTACTGCAGAAGCCAGAACAGGTAGAAAATCCTCTGAATTCTGCATTCTTTGCCATTCCCTGAGCAGCCACTAAAGCAACAGTTAAACAGTGAGCTGAACGTTTTCTTAGATAATATAAGGAAGCATTATGACAATCCTGTTTCTGAGCTTCTCTGAGCTTAAATCAGCATGGGTATATTAAAATAATGTCACATAATTTTCCTCATGAAACTATCATTTCGCCGTTACCTGGAGGGATACTGTAATGCGCACCATAGTACTATAAATGTAAATATTCTCTACACCAAGTGTTCCGTGAGAATGGAGGCTTAATGATGTTTATATTACAGCATCACGGCTGGAGTTGGGGTTGTAATAGCATTTCCATGCAACCCAACCCTCCATTACCCAGGGACTTAGAATTCATCTGCAAAAACTTGCTACAGGCTGAAATGTAGCCTTTCAAGGCTGCTCCCTGGAACCCTCTCTCTTGCAGGGGGAGTAGGAAGCAGTCTATAAGTTCTAAGCGTGCAGAATACAAGATGTTGACAACAACATACGGTTGGGGCGTTATTACTTAAACAACGACAAATAGGCTTAAGCAATTCATCCTTGGCATGATATTTATTACTATAGGGGCTGGAGGAATGAAGCATAATTAAAACACCCAATTTAAAAAATAAATAAATTAAAATTAGTCACTGAGCAGGAAAAGGAACTAGTAGAAGTATTTGAATGTTTTTATTAGAAGTAGAAAACTTTCAAATTTCCTGAATATATTTATTGTCTACCTTGTAAGTCCGCCTCCCCCCTTATTTCCTGTTGCAGCTTCTGAACTCAGCCAGGAGCACCCTCTTTTATGTATCATCTGCCCATCAAGTTCATGCAGCAAGAGCAAGCAGAGAGGTATTCTTGGTGGTTGCCCACAATTATGGAACTCGCTTTCCCTGTCAAATCAAAATCCTGTTCATCTTCTAGAGACAACATACGATTTGTCTATTGGGTCAGACATTTAGCAGGCAAGGATGGGGTTTGGGAATTTTATTTGTATATTGCTGTACAACGAGGACTCGCAGGGGGATTCCAACCATTCTTGGTTGCTGCCCCAAGATTATGGAACTCCCTTCCCCCAGAGGTTCATTTGAACCCTAGCCTGAGTGTCTTCTGAAGATGGTGCAAGGTTTATTTATATTTTCATTTTGTAAAGGTATTGGACAGGCAGGGATAGGGGATGGGGTTTGGGGTAGAGTTGCGAGGGGATGCTGAATGTTAGGAATGGGGAGGTGTTGGTGGGTTTTGTATGATTTTTTATATGTTTTTATATATGTCTTGTGAGCCACAAAACACTTGTGTGTGTTGAAAAGCAGGATAGAAATCCAAAAAGTTAATAAATATTTTAAAATATATTCTTATGTATTGTAACCGGCCCTTAACCCTTGGAATAGGGAGGGATAAACTAATACACTAAATAATAAACTAAATTAATGGATATGATGCTCTAGCTCTTCAAGGGAATACCATTGGCACTATTGAGAGATATCACCAAGTGTAGCCCCAATAAATCTCTACATTATCGATCTAAGCCCTAAATCTAGTGAGTGAATTGGTTTGCATTTAAAATGATTGAAGATTAAAGATCAACTTTTCTTTAATTTGGTGCTAGCTGAAATTTAGGCACTACAATAAGTGGCTACATTTTCAGAAGAGCCAGTCCTGAGCTCTTTTTAAACTCTGGCTTCAAATCAGCTGAAGCTCAAGGACAAGCAGGAAGAATTCACAGCTCTATGGTTCCTATGCCTAGGGGTATTACAGAGAGAAGACATTCAACAAGTTGAAAAATTGATTTTATTTTACTTTTATATTTGAAAATAACACTTTTGGGACCCAAATATGCCAGTTCAGAAAGTCAGTTTGGCTCTGGTTAAAAGTTACTATAGACAAGGAGATGCACCTAATGGAAGACATCCAAGATTGATTGAGTAAACTAAAATTCTTACCATGTTACTCAATCCAATATGCTCACAAACAGGACTCTTGGGAAGAAACACAGTACCACTGTAAAGAGAAAAGCATAAGAGGGAGCAAATGTAAATGTATACTCTGACTATTTTTATACACTAACATTAAAACAATAAAATTAAATCTCAACCACAAAAAAAAAAATCAGCTGAAATTAGGCTAGAGTTCCAAAATTCAGATTCTAAAATACATTTGTTCATCTCTTACTAAAATTCAGGCATTTTCCATCATCCAGGTTCAACCCGAGCTACTGCAAATCTGTCTGATGGAGACAGCTGAGAACTGTCGCAGGATCCAGCTATACAGAACCACTCCATAACCTGGGTCCCCAGCCGTTGATCTTGGAGGATTGTGCGATAGGGATGTGCAAATGCAGTTCGGAAGTTCAGTTCGGACTGAACTTGAATAGTTCGGTGGACCAAACCAAACTTTCGAATCGAACTCTAATTCGACCAAACTGTTCGGTCTAATTCGAACCAGTTCAGAAGGCAAAACCCCCCAGTTTTGAATGTATGAACTTGTTTCGGAAGTTCAGATTTCGACCAAACTCAAATAGTTCGGTCGACTGAACCGAACTTTCGAACCAAACCAGATTTCCGAACCGAATTTCCGAACCCGGTTCTGTTCGCACATCCCTATTGCGTGAGCTCGGATCCTTCCTAAACATAATAATGCAGAGGTGATGGACACCTTTCAGTGAAGATATAAAAGGTCTTGGAGTGATTTCACCCTCTTTAGATGTGCTATACAGACCAAGCAGTGCAATTAAATACAAGTCCAGAGACGTTCCTGGAAAGATGATCTATAAAGGTATAAATGATGGTGAATGTGAAAGAATAGAGAGAGACCATGCAGGACCCACCAAATTAATTTGTGCAAGGTTTTATATTCTGCTCTTGTAATAAGTTAGTGTCTGTAGGCAGGGCCGGCCCTAGACCAAATGTCACCCCAGGCGAGAAACATCTTCAGCACCCCTCCCGACCATAGCCCGTGACAGGCACACACACACCCTGAGCACGGCACCCCCCCAAAGCCCTGGTGTCATCTGCCCCTAAATCGGGCCTCATCTGTAGGTCTGACTCCTTAGTGCCTGAGGCCCGAAAATTTGCCAACCCTTGCCCAGCAGAAGTTGGACAATAAAAGTGCAATAATCTAAACTACTTTGTTTCCAGCTTTTTTGGGGGGGACAAAACATTGAGTCAACATTGAATAGTTTGAAGAAAGAATTTTACACATGAACTCAGCCTCCCGGGTTAGATTATATTATCAAAGGAAGTTTAGAATCCCAAACTAAAGATTTAAATATTTGTGTATACTATTTAAGCCATCTCTCACTACTGAAGCTATGGAAGGGTCTGGGCTCTAGTCATGAGTTGTCCTGACAGTTCACTGCCAGGTGCACTGCTCTTCAGCTGTGGAAGCTGAGAGGAAACATAGTTGAGACACAATTCAGGTTCTCATTCAAGGAAGTAGACTCAAGAGACTGACACGCCCATGGAATGAAGTAACTAGGCTGCTGCAGGCTCAAAACGTAGGAAAAGTTCAAACTCTAGGCTACTTGCCTGGGGCAAAGGTAATGGGGGAAAGCCATACTAAAAGTGACCACAGAGCTCATGTTTGCATTCTCAGAAACCCTGATCATAATTGTGAGAATCCTCTCATCTTAGACAGCGTTACGTTAATTGCACCTTGCCATGGTCAGCACCAGGGTGAAAGTGTCTATATATGGAGGCTTTCAGTTCAGAGTGCAGTGGTTCCCAAAGTTTGGACGGTGTGACCTTACTTTGAGACTAGTTCTAATCTTGTGACCCCTAGATGGCAAAGTGCATCAAGTGAGTTTTGTGACCCCCATCTGCAGATGGCAAAGCCCGCATTGGGGTCTTGGCCCATAGTTTGGGAACTCTGTAGAGTTGTTGGCCAGTTTCAAATCCTGCCATCATGGGCTAGTTGTAGTACTGTAGATTGTCTTGGCTCCTCGAGGAGAACTGAAATAAGTGAGAATTACTAAATGTAAAGGTCTCTCTTTATTAACCTTTAAATCTCTCTTAAAACCCCTACCTCTCCCGCATAGGCTGCTCATTTTATTTAATATATGTATTTAATTATAATTAAATTAAATTATATTGTGCTGGACTTGAACCTGGGAAGCCAGGGTTCAAATCCCACCCTAGCCATGAACTCCTTGGGTGGCTTTGGACAAGTCACAACCTCTCAACCTGAGGTTCCTGTCTGTAAAATGGTAATATGCAAGTGTCTGCCAGTCACTGTGTTCCACTCACCGCTGTCCATTTTCAATGGTAAGCCAACTGGGCAGGGACCCATCTCTGAAAATCGGTGACTATAAAGCGCTGAGTATGCCTAGTAGTGCTATAGAAATGATAAATAGTAGTAGTTAATTAAATTTATATCCTGTCCTTCCCCTATGGTCCAGAGCAGCTCAAAATGTAAAAACAGTATAAAAATACATTAAAATATATTAAAGTTCCCTAAAAACCTCACCTGCCAGATGTTTAGCCAAAAAGAAATGTCTTACATTGCCTTCAAAAGATACTCATGCTCAGTCTCAGATGATCGTCCAAGTGAAGGGAGTTCCAAAGCACTGGAGTGAGCAACAACTGAGAATGCCTCTCTGCGTGCCCTCATCACATGTATCTGGCTGAGAAATAGTACCTGCAAAAAAGCTCTCCCAGCCGGCCACCGAGATTGCATCAGGGCATAATGAGAGAGGTGGTGCTTCAGATATATGGGAATCTGTCAATTTAAGGCTTTGTACGTCAAAACCAGCACTTTGAATTGTAACCGGAAAGCTATTAGGAGCCAGTGCAGACTCTGATAATACGCTCCTTAATCAAATGTTCCCAGGACACCCCAAAATGCAAAAGACCAAGAAAAAGGTCAATTTGGGCGTTTCAGGTAGGGTGTGCAGAAGACAGCTCTACCATTTTCTTTTTTGTTTACAAAAACCCCTTTGTTTCCAGGAGTTTTTGTAAACGACTCTACCGTTTTGGGTGTTTTCTTCATTTATTTTATTTTTTTTAAATCAAAAATATCACTGCACAGATGCAAAATGGACACTGGACCATTCTGCACATGCAAAGCCTTTTTCCAAAATGAAGCCGATGCTGCCAGCACCATTTTCGGAAAGGGTTGCACAAGCGAAGAATGGTTTTGTGGCCATTATTAAAAGGTCGATATTTCAGCATGAAGGGTGTTCCGATTTGAGCCAACCAGTGGGCTTGTTCAGTTTTCAAAGCTTGACAGCCTTAATTAGCTTTCATGTTTCTGGGTTTCTAAAGCTCTCCTTCCTGGGCCTACACATTCTCCTACTTTCCTCATCTCACGCAGATGCAGTGACTGGCATGGTTAGGCAATTCAGTTTGGAAAACACAAAGATCAATTTTGCTAATGCATACACACCCTGCATAATAGGGGGATATTCAGCTGCAGCAAGAGGGAGATTGGAGAACAAGGAGGAGCATTAGCACTAGAGTCTCATCATGGAAACTATACAGAAGCAATGGCTTCCCTATGGATTAACATTTCCTAACTTGGGTCTTCTTCACACAAAGGTTACAACTATTTATGTTACGTGCAAGCTTCACATAGTAATGAGAAGCAGGGCACAGAGCCTAACTCATTATACTTCTTAGCATTTCAGTATAGATATTATCACTTTAATCCTGGAATTTCTAATGTCAACAGTAGCTACTTAGAGCTGTCATTGAAATATTTAATATTTCTTCCTTTCAGAGTGATACACGTGCATGCACTGTTCATCAATTAGGTCTCCATGGCCCTTTTCACACGGAGGGCCCCCACTCCCCACACGTGCGCAGTGGGTGGGGGTGCTCGTGCAAACGCCACCCACAGTGCGGGGGGAATGGGTGGGCGCCTATGTGAACAGTGCCCATGGTGGGGGGAGGGGGGCATGCGCGCTCCCACGCTCCACCAATCACCCGCACACAGAGCAACGGGCTCCAATGTCAGCTGCTCCATGTGTGGAGATGGGTGTGCAGCTGTCAGAACGGCCGCACACCCACCTCCACCCACCACGAGCACACATCCATTCCCCACCATCACCACGGCCAGTTTGAAAAGGGCCCACATACTCATTGGTAGTTTCATGCACCGATCTAACTACATTTCTGACCTAGTACAAGTAATGTTAGAGCAGGGATGGGGGACTGACAAACCAGGGATCACCTAGTGTGGGGTTGTTTTTTTTTATTTCCTCCCTTTCCAGTTCCTGGATCTTGCCCACAGACCTAACCAGAACCCTCAAGCCTTGGCAGAGTGAGCTCAGGAGAAGCAAGCAGAGAGAAAGGCATGTACTCAAGGACCGAGGGTGGATCCATGATCTGGACCCCTCGCCTTCCTTCTCGTATGCTGAGCTCACCCCTTAATTTATTTATTTTTCACATGTTTACCCCAGCCCTCTCCATAGACTCAGGGTGGCTTACAGCATTAAAAATATAAAGTACAATAAAACACAATTAAAATCTCTTAGAACACCAACATCACCCCAGCCACCTATTCACACCATTCTTTATCCCCCACCTACCGCCCATCAGTCCTCATCCCCAAACCTGTCTACCCAATCCCACCCAACTCTATTCCAGATTGCCAAATGCCTGGCCAAACAAAAAGGACTTCCATCGCTTCTGGAAGATAAACAAGCTTGGGCTTAGGCTGACCTCCAAGGGGAGCGAGTTCCATGGTAATGACTTCACGGGCAATTGGCGCTCACAAGAGGACGTCCCTGGCCGACCTTCGAGGCCATGATGGGACATAGGGGAAAAGGAAGTCTTTCAGATCCCTGGGGCCCAAGCCATTCAGGGCTTTAGAGGTTAAAATCCAGCACCTTGAATTGGGCCCAGAAAGCTACTGGCAGCCAGTACAGATTCTGGAGCACCGGTGTAATGTGTTTCTGGTGACCCTTCCCTGACTAGGGATGGGCGAATAGATTGCGGTTCGGGTTCGGCCATTCGGTTCGGCCATTCGGGAATTGTTTTGTTATGGGGTTTTTTGTTTGTTTTTTATATGTTTTTTTTGTTTTTTATTTGGTTTTATATGGGTTTTTTTGTTTTTTATTTGGTTGTTTTGTTTTTATATGGGTTTTTTATTTAATTTTTTTATCTAATATTATATCTATCTATCTACACTAAATCTAACTGCTATTAACTATTCTAAATGCTATGAACTAAATGGATTATCTAATAAGTATACAGGCCTACTCCTACAAACACTAAAACTAAATCACTAACGCTATCTCTATCACTAAGCTAACTCCTACAACTGTCTTTTCTCTCTCTCTCTCTCTCTCTCTCTCTCTCTATCTATCTATGGGATGGGGGGAATCACAAACAACACAAGGTTTCAGTTTAAGGTTTAAGTTTCATTTCAGTACAAAACTGAAATGAAACTTAAAGCAATCTAATAATCCTACTCAACGCCTGATGTTCAGGAACAGTGACTAGCTCAGAAGGTGTTGGGAAGGGGGGAGGCAGATAGTTTCGTTTCTTGCAAGCCTCTCCACCCCTGGTGCCTGGAAGTCTGCTCCTCAGTGACTACCCCTCCCTGTCACGTTTGACCTTCCAGTGAACCTTTTTTTGCCACCCGAATGCAATCCGAACTCACCGAACTGTTTGGTCATTTCGACGTTCGGAATTGAGTTCGGTTCAGCGTGTTTGTATTCAGGTTTGGGTTCGGTCATCCGAACAGTCCGAGTTTGGACCGAACTCCAAACTTCCGAACCGCGCTTGCCCATCCCTATCCCTGACAGAAGGTGAGCATCCACGTTCTGCACCAACTTCAGCTTCCGAACAGTCTTCAAAGGCAGTGTACCAGCGGCCCTGGTGCAGTCCTCTTGAGTGCTCACTCTATGGGAAATGAGCATAGGCTACTGCCACCAATACCCCTTGGGTTGGCTTGGGCAGGTTGCCTTTAGTACTGGCCTCCCTTCTGCCCCTCACAGCCAGTCCCAATCCACATTTTATAGGGGCTTCTCCAACACACAACCAGGTAGTTCCCCTGGGGTCTCCTCCCCTTATCAGGCAGTCCAGCCAAGCCAACCTTGTTAGCTACTTAGATTAACCACACCTTAGTCTTAGGCATTGCTCCCTTTGGTTTCACTGGGCTGCTGCCTTGTTGTTACAGGATAGAGCTCTCCGCTTCTGTATAGTTCAGCTCTCAGCTCTTCTCCACCAGTTCTCCACAGCCCAACACAACCACTATCATTCTCTCAGACACCCCTGACTTGTCATTGTCATTGTTTCAGCCCAGATTCTGGTCAGATGCCTCATGAGTATGAATGTTACCAGATCCAGAGTGTCCTGCTCCTGAAAATGCTTGTGACTCTGTCACAGAAAGCCCCACAGTGCATTGCAGTAGTCTAGTCTCAAGGTTACCAAAGTATGGATGACCGTGGCCAGTTCCAAATCCGATAGAAAAGTCTGAAGCCTTCTCACCAGATGGAGTTGGTAAAAAGCGCTCCCGGCCACTGCCGCAACCTGACAATCCAGGTGCAGCAGTGGATCCAGGAACGTCCCAAAGCTGTAAACTTGGGAGACCAAAGGAGGCCAGACCTCATCAATGACAGGGGTTTTCACTTCCCCCAGGTCACAAAATCGGTCAACCATCATCACCTCAGTCTTGTCTGGATTCAGCTTCAGTTGGCTTAAGCATCCCCACCTGCAAATTCTGTCTAGTCCATGGAGCTTGTACTAATTTTCAAAGTGACCAAGGGAAGAAAGGTTATACTTAAATGAAAAAATACTGGTGTCTCCATAAGCTTTATTTCAGCACAGCTTGCACAATAAAGGGGAGCCATTGCACATAATAGTATAGCAGGACACAAGAAGATATGTGGCAAGATATGTAAGACCTGGTTGTTCTTCCAGGCCTTCAGGTAGGGGGTGGGGAGGATATTTTATTTTATCTGTTAGCTGCTATTTTATGTGTTGATTTTATATATTTTATATTGTAATTAGATGCTTTTATTGTGATGTTTTTATGTTGTTCGCCGCCCCAAGCTTCCGAGTTGCAGGAGAGTGCAGGATATAAATGTTTTGTAAATAAATAAAATAAAATAAATATGTGACAAGAAGAAGATATGTGGCAAGCTGAATCCTGACAAGACAGAGGTGATGCTGGTGGGTAAGGCAATGGAGCCAACGGTCCCCATCATTGATGGGGTCTGTCCTGCATTGGTTCCCTAGGTGCGGAATCTAGGGGTATTCCTCGATGCGCAGCTCCACCTGGATGCTCAGGTGGAGGCTGTGGTGAGGGGCGCCTTTCACCAATTACATCTGGTACGTCAGCTTAGGCCATATGTTTCGGACTCTCGCCTGGCCACCATCATCCAGGCTTTCATCACCTTGAGACTAGACTATGGTAACGCACTCTATGTGGGGCTACCCATGGTGATGTCCCAGAAGCTGCAGCGGGAGCACATTACACCAGTGCTCCATTCTCTGTGTTGGCTGCCGATAGTCTTCCAAGCCCGATTCAAGGTGCTGGTTTTAACCTATAAAGCCCTAAACAGTCTGGGCCCTGCCTATCTCCGGGGTTGCCTCACCCCCCGGGTACTGGACCAGCCCCTGCGGTCACTGAGAGATGCCCTTCTTGTGCCCCCCCCCCCTAGTTTTCCGGGGGGCCACACAGGGGAGGGCATTCTCGGTGGCTGCACCAAGGCTGTGGAACTCCCTTCTGGTGAGGATGCCTCTGGCCCCGGACCTTCCCTCCTTTCGAAAAAGCTGTAAGACTTGGCTGTTCCTCAGGCATTTGGTGGGGGAGATGGGTAGAGGGTGGGGGAGGAGAGGGATGGGGGGGAGGAGTGATATGTTTTTATAATTTTATGGTTTTAAGATTGTTGATCTTTGTTGTGAGCCACCCCAAGCTGCCTGTGGCAGAAGGGGTGGGATATTAAATCTTTTAATAAATAAATAAATAAATAAATAAATAAAGGGGTTTATGCATTCTAAAAGCAGGGCATGATTTAGGAATCAGTATTCAGATAATGGAGGATACACAAACACTGAGGAATTATTTCAGGTTTACAAGCCAAAATATTTTCATATCAGATGAACGTTCATTCTAAAAACTGAAGCAGGAATCCAAAAACCTCGCACAGCAATAGGGGGGTGGGGCAAATACCTTGAAGAGGTTTAAAAGGAAGCTTTTCTTGGGAATCTCTTAGCTAGTATAATTCTCTCACCATCAGGTTTCATAGTAACAGATCTATCCATTTCTATTAGTGCTCCTACACAGAATCCCTCCAGGTGACTTTTCCTGGCCTTTCACATTAATAGCAGAATGAACAGTATTTCCTGTGATGCATCATACCAGGTAAATTTAGTGAAGGGTGGAAGAGAAAAATATTTCCCTTGCTAATAAATAATATAGATACACTTATAGGACTTCAGTCCTATCAGATATCTATATTAAGACTCTTACCGTGCTTGTCTTTTTGGGATGGGGGATTTTGGAGTTCTTCCTATAAATGGTCAGATATGTTGATCGGGTATTTGAGATATTGCAAGAAGCCATTCTAAAATACATTTCATGCATTACTTATGAGATTTCACGGAAAATGTCAATTTGAGTTTTATTGGGTTTTTTGGTCTTAAATTAAACAACATATTTGCTAGGTTCAGTGGCTCAGTAGCAGAGGGGTGGTTGTTGTTTTACCAGAAATGTGTGGCATAGAAAGGATTATTAATAAAAAATAAATAAATACAAGCCCAGGCAAGCCAGGCTTCTACACACTAAAACTGCACATTCTGTCCATATTAATCTTTAACGTATTTGTAAAAAGCAGTACTACTTTGCGGAACACAGCAACAAAAATGTCTTGCAACTCATCAGCGCTTAAAATCACAGCATGGGTCCACAGAGCTGTTTTAAGAGATTTTTCATCCATGTTTGATAGATAAGTGGGTCTGTACACAGTATGTTAAGAGCCATATTAAAGTCACAAACGAGAAAGGGAATTCCAAAAAGCAATTTTAAAAAAGTCTCTCTAGGTTAGTGCTAAAATTAGACATTCACATGACACTTGATTAATTTAAGAATGCCAAAGAAATGAACAGTTGGTGGCTCAGTTTGTAAACAAAAAAATTAATTGACACATGGAAATCTATTTCATGATAAAGACTTTAAAACTATGATTTTCCCAAGTTATTTTATGATTAGTCTAATAAATTGAGGGACAATGTAGCCTTGTGGCAAAGGCATTATGTTTAGATATGGGAGAACATCGTTCAAATCCCACCCTAGCCATGAACTCCCTGGGTAGTCTTGCGAAAATCCCTTTTTCTCAGCCTCAGTTCCCCCATCTGTAAAATGGAAATGATGATGACCTGCTACATAGGGTTGTTGTGAGGGTAAACTAGTTACGGATTGTAAATGACTTCAATGCTATGTAAATGTACAATAATAATAAACATACTATGTATAACAATAAAACAACAACAGCAATTTGCTATGTAAATAATACATCTTACCACTAAAATATAACAACGATATTTAGATTCCCTGAGCTCAGTTACTCCAGGCTTACAATAGGGAACTTGGCATCATAATCTAGTCCAGGGTTCCCCAGGCATCTTAAAAAACGTGTCCAATAATCAATTCAGAAGATTTTCTTCCATCTCCTGGCAACTTACTAAGATAAGCAGCTTTTAAAAACAACATGGATTTTAAACACAGGTAGGATACATTTTCCATATCATTTATTAATGTGTTTTCATACAAGGCTAATTCAGTTATATTTCTGATATTTCTGCGTTATGACAAGGCAAGGAGGAATTGTGTATTGTCAGCAAAACAGAAAACATTTTGACAATGTTTGCAACGATATTTAGAAGCAGAAGATCAGAAAAGGTCTTGCATTGTATATTTCAACAGCACTTGGAACTAAACAAAAAAGGAAGATACGGCATTAACTTCTGTAATTGAGCAGAATGTCAAAAGGAATATTCGTACTTCCACAGACGCAATCTCGGCAAACATGCCAGATTTAGACAACCTGGGGAAGTGCAAATTGGAAGTTGAATCCCTGGTTGCTGTTTTTTTTAAAATGATGAAAGATAAGGAATGTCAGATTTTGACTCTATTCTCTCCCCACCCCCACCCCCCCACACACACAATAGGACTCAGCGACGATTTGAAATCACCAGCCTGAAATACAGATTACAATAATAATTCTACTTTTGAGCAGCATCTTCAGTCTCTTAAATAACTCGGGGGGGAATGAAGCACCAGGAAGTGTTTTAAATAAGCCACACTTTTTGCAAGCTACCTTTGTATTGTGTAAGGAGGTGGGTGAATTCTAAGCGAAATCACAAAAGGCATCTAAAGTCGATTTTTCAAAGTCTAACAACTTTCCTGGGAGAGATTAGAATGAAAGCTGCTATGGAACCAACTTAAACAGATCTCAAACTATGTTTATAAGATTGTGGCGGAAAGGAAAACAGCACAAGAAAAGGCTTCTAGCCAGTTTCATGCTGAAGGATTAAAATGAAAATGGTAAACAGCACAAAATGTTCTCAATGGTAAGCCTTTCTTGTTCAAGCCTTTAAACTGATCTAATGTTTCTCCTCAGCTGCCATTCCTCAGATTTCCATGGCAAGCGAAGCATTTGAGCTTTTAACTAAACTTTCTTCTAACAAGCTTTAATCACCGTGTTTTTTAATTGAGATTCAGATGCAGTGTAAACTGTTGCACATTAGAATAGGTCTTCCCTTACTTTACAGACTCAGATGGATCTGGAAACTAAGTTTACCAGCCCTGAAGAATCTTTCTTCTCTGCCCCAAATTAACAGTCCATATTCAATAAAGTATTAAGAGTCCCTCTGGGGGTCTGCATCCTTTTAGTGAATAGCATGCTCAAAAGAAAGCCCAAAGGGCTTACATTACAGCCACTTAAATTTCACACAAAGTATTAGACTACAAAAGGAACCGTAAAGGTCAAACAAATATATACAAGAAGCTAAGAGAGAAACACAAGCAAGGCTGCAAAAATGTAGGCAGTAGTAACCTTGAAGCTCTGACTCACACACACAGCCACTCATTATGAATGAACATAAAATCATAATCCAAGTCATAGTGGGTCAGTCAGACTAATGGTCCTTTAAACCACTCTTCTATTCTTCATTACAGGTGTCTACACACACAATTGATAGATTTCACTATATAAGCTCCATGCAGCTTGGATATTAGGGACATCTCTGGAGCTTAGTTAGAGGTGACTGGTTCTTCTCCCTTGTAGGCCCTGGATCACATTCTTTCCCACGCCCAACAGCTTCCCAATTGGCTGCCTGTACAGTTACATACAGCCACTCAGCAGCTACAGGAAGCTGAGCAGAACAACATTGCTGCTTTGCCGGCGCACCCCCCCCAATGAGACACAGAAACAGTATTTTGGTTTTCAAAATGGCCACACTCTTTATTTCCAATCCTCATCAAGGCCGGTGGGTATTGCACAAGCAATCTGGGTCCAGTATGCTAGATTTAATGCCTTATTAACAACGGGTACCGACAGGGATGTGCCCTCCCTTGCCAGTACCGAACAAGATAACTTCCCCTTTCGACAGCCCCTGGCTCTGGCCGAAAGGGGACCATCCCCAACGGTGGGGTTGAGTAAGGAGGTAAGTACCCGCAAAGCCAGCAGACCGTGCATGTACATACTGACCCGTCTGGGTACCCTTCCCAGGGTGATAACCGCAGTGCATGCTGCGCCACGCATTGCACTAGGTGTCATCTCCCCATCTCTTAAGGAGATGACTCATCCTAACCT
>QEPC01013333.1:64861-79577 GCA_003113815.1 Sphenodon punctatus | reverse complement strand
AAGGGATCCCATGAAGTTGCTCCCCCTACTGGGCCAGAGGCAGGGAAGGTCTGAAACCCTGATCCATCTAGGCCTGTTGGCCCTATAACCTGTCTGCCAGTCCCCTGCCCCACTACTTCATCCCCCACCCATCTGGGCCCTGTGGGGTTATCCCTTGACCCATCCCTGGGCCTGGGATCCTGGGCTTCACCTGGCCTCAAATTTAGCCCTGGCCTCTGTATAGTACCCTCATCCCGGTACCGGGCTGGTGTGGCAATTGCCCTAGAGCCACGTCTAAGCCCAGCCTCAGGGGTCTGTCCATAGGCCTGGGCCCCCTGCGAAACCCCTCCCTGCCCCCTGATCATGGAGCTCTCTCCTGGCTCCTCAGGGGCTAACTCGCTCTCTTGTGCCCCTAGCCTGTCCTGGGGCAGCCCCACGATGGGCTGTATCTCACTTTGGGCTGGGGTTGGTGGGCGGGCCCTCAGCAGTGCCTCGCAGGCCGCCAGGCGGGCTACTAGTTCAGCCCTAGTGGGGGCACCCTCCGGAGCCCCCCCAGCGTCCCCCCCCCGAGTTACAACCGGTCTGAGTGTCTGCCCGGTTCCTCTTCTGGGCCGTCGCGCCCTTCTTTTTAGTGCGGCCCATCCTGTTGCCTGGGGGGAGCGCAGCAGCAAACACTCCTTGCTGCTGCGTTTTCTCAATCCCTGAGCGAATGCCACTCCACGCGGCTAGAGCGGCTCCGCCCTTCCTAAAAGGGGCGGGCCCGCTCACTCCTCAGTTCGGCACGCTCTCCCTTTTCGCGCCAAACTGCACGTTGCCAGGCAACCCCTGCCCGGGTTCCTTCGTTGCAGGCTGCAACAGCAGCTCCTCTGCTCTCCTTTATCTGTATCCCCTGACGGGGGGGCGTGGCAATTGCACCGTCGCCGTTATTTGCGGCGAAGGGGACTTCTGCCCTCTTGCTTCCAGGCCATCTAAGCCCTCGCCTTCACACTGCCTCTGAACTGTGCCGTGCCTCCCACTCCCATTTCTTCATGGCTCTGATCCTTCCACTGTGGTCTGAGGTCTCTAGACCATAGTTCTACCACTCACTTTGGCCCAGTCCCAATCTGCTACTCTGCTTTGGACCCAATCCTGACTCTGCTCCCAGCCCCAATCCTGACATCTCCCCCACTGGAGGGACATCCCCAGCAACACTGATAAGCCAACCCTCCACACCCACACCTGAGGCTCACCTTTGCTTGATTCCCCATACCAAACAAATATAAATCCCCTCACTACTTACCACCCACAAGTTCTTCACGAGCCTGGATCCCAGTCTTTGCCACGTCCCACAAACTGTCTTACAAAGAATCCTTACAACTAATGCACCTTTCACATTTGATCTAGAGTGTGCAACCTTATTCTAATACAGTAAGTAATCCCAGTAGTGACAATATATTGTGCAGGTTAGGTTCAGCTGTGTTCATTTTCTGGTCCAAGCTAGTCCAAGATGTCAGTTCAATTAAGGACATCTTTTAGTCTATGTTGTATATTGCTACCAGCTGTAATACAGTGGCCAGCTCATTTGCCATTTTATTGCCATTTGCCTAGTCGTGCAAGATCCATCTGTATTTGCTCACAGTCTGCCTGGTTCTTAACTATCTTGAATAATTTGGTGTCATCTATGAATTTAGCTACTTCATTCTTTACCTTTTCCCCCCAGATCATTAATCAATATGTTAAACACTACTGGTCCTAGTAGTGACCCCTGAAACTACACCTCTCTCTAACTTGAAAAATGTCCATTTATTCCTACTCTTTGTTTCCTATCTTTTAACCAGCTACTACTCCATGACAGGACTCTTCCTATTATCCCATGACTACTTAGTTTGCTCAAGAGTCTCTAGTGAGGGACCTTGTCAACTGCTTTTTGAAAAGTCAAATATCAAGCAAATCACCCCTATCCACATGCTTGTTGGCATTCTTATAGGTTAGTGAGGCATGACTTCCCTTTGTTAATGTCATGCTGGGGTTTTTTACCCATCAAATCCTGCTTATCAATATGCTTAGTAATTCTGGTTTTACCAGTGGTTTCCACCAGTTTGCCTGGTGCTGACATCAGACTTATCTATCTGTAGTTTCCAGGGTCACCTCTGGAGCCCTTCTTAAAACGCAGTGTTACATTAGCTAACTCCAATCTTCTGGCACAGAGGAACATTTGGGTGTTAAGTGAGATATTACCGACAGTGAGAGAGATAGGGAGGAGCAAGGTCATGAAAAGATGTGAGGGGGAGGACTCTGATGTGCCCAATTTCCCTCACACCAGTAATTCATTAAATAAATGGAATGGTAATATAGAAACTAGCCATAGTAGAAAGGGAAATATTTGGTTATTACTGATATCAGAATGGCCCATTTGAGAATTAGCTGTGCAGTTGCCTGACCCTGTCTGTTGCCACTGTTAAGAGATGCCAACATCTTGCTTCGTTGACTATTCCCCCTGCTCCTGTCCCTCCCACTTCCTCCAGATGGCAGAAGCAGCAACCGGGGAAATGGCTGTTGCCACAAGAGCTCCTCCTCCACTTGCAGACAGGCAGGCAGGGTTAGCATGTGGAGGGACAACTTCTGCAACACAAGCACTCTTTGGGTAGCCAGCTTGGCTTGTGCAGATCATAGCCTGAGCCTGTGGAATGGCCAAGGTTCCAGATTTCCAAGGTATCAGCCGTGATGACAGCTGAGCTGACAAAGGGCACGGGGAGTAATCTAGGCCAACATCCAATAGCAACAGGTGGAGCTGGGGTTTGTCAGTGAGGAACAGGAAGCAGCAGTAAAGATGGGTGCAATTGATTGACAGCTGGTGGTTGCAGTGGTTGTTGGGGTGATTACAACTGGGCAAGGAGCTAAGACTTGATAAACTGAGACTGGTCATAAGTGTAGCTTGTTCTGGAGCCAGTTTTCTTTCCACAGTCCCCAAGCAACGCAACTTGGTCCTGTCGCAATCGCCAGGAACAGCAGGGGCTTGATCTCCAGAGGCGATAGGTTCAAGCAGCTTCCTTTTTGCATTGTACCCTAGCAGTAACATTCCTAGCCTTCTGATGTTGCTTTCCTCTGACTGCCCTCTTTGAGGGAACAACTGGGACCACACAGTTAACTACTCCTCTGTACAAGCTACTGGTTGGAGAAGTCATTAGTTAGAATCTGACCCAGTACTAAGCACAAAAGTAGTACTGGGCAGGTAACAGATGGGTAATTTTACTGTGCCCTTACACAGATCACTGCTGCAAGAAGTCAAGCTATCTCAACTGTACATTGGACATTTTACATTGTTTCAGTGTAAAGACCTTCTTCGGTTACTCTTGACTCTCTTCATATTCTAACCACAAGAAATCATACCTCTCAATAGTTCCTATTTAGGAAGGACTAAGTACCTCTTTTCAGAAAAGAGAGAGAGAAAACAACTGGAATTCAAGCTTCAGGCACCTCTTTTCTGGTTACCTCCCAGGACAAATACTTGAGTGGGAATGTGTATCTGTCTCTCCCTGTGTTCCCCTCACCTTTGTCCATCTTAGATTGTAATCCCACTGGGCAGACTAGTCTCCAAAATCTGTGACTGTAAAGCGCTGTGTATGTCCTATTAGTGCTATAGAAATAATTAGTAGTAGTCATCGTAGTAGTAGAAAATGGGAGCTTATTGGCTGAGAGGGCAGGACTTGTCCCTCTGGCCACTGGAAATATTGGGAGTAGTGCTGAAACTCGGCCTTTAGTTTTCCTCAGAGAACATAGAGGACCAAGGTACTCGTTCGATTTTCCAAGTTCTGAAGTTTTGTGGAATGGACCCCAAAACTTCGGAACTCAGAAAATCCTCAGTTGAGTGCAGGGAAGTGGGCTGGAGGCCTAAGCTAGGCCCCTGATCCCCCTTCCCTGGCCCCCACTGGCCTGGGAGAGAATAGGCCAGCGGGGGGTAGGGAAGGGGGACAGGGGCCTAGTGGGGACTGAAGGGTAGAGCACTCACCCTCCAGAGGGGCTCCTGCAATGCATGGCTTCCTCCAGACCACGTAAGTTTTCAAAAAGAAAGGGAGGGGGGGAGTTGGGCATGCTCAGAAGAGCCAACTGGCCCCTTCTGGGAAGACCTTTCCAAGATGGCACTGGCATAATCAGCACGCTGTGGGTGCCATCCTGGAGCAAGGTGAGAAGGAACCATTTGGCCCTTCTGAGCATGCCCAGCTTTTTTAAAAAAAAATAATTAAAAAAAATTACCTGGCCCAGAAGAAGCCACGCATCGCCAGAGCCCCTCTGGAGGGTGAGTACTCTACCTCTCAGCCCCCCTAGGGTCCTACCCCCTCTTCCCTGGCCCATTCCCTCCCTCCCCCGCCACGCATGCTCCCTCTGGATCCTCCTTTTCCCGAGGATTTGCCAAGGGTCCTCAAACTGGCTTGAGCACTCAGGACTGGCCCTTGGACACTCAGAGAAGACTTGGGAATAATTTTTTTAATATTCGCTGCAGCCCTAATTGGGAGGTATGATGAAATAATGCCTAGTGACATTATTACAGAATTGTATCAGAAAGACAATCTCATTTTGCAGAGTGAGATTGCAGAACCCTGAGACTGTCAATTGCATTTAGCCCCGAAAGGGTGGCTTACTCCAGCTAAGACTTTCTAAACCACTCCCTTCCTAGGAAGAAAGACTCCTTCAGCATCATGAGTTGTAATTATTGTGTCCTCCTAATGTGTTTAACAAGATGCAAATTACTACAGAAGCCACTTTACTTTAGAGAGTATATCTATTTGACAAGCAAACAAGCACTAATATGGTAGCAATAATACTGTCTGAGGTAGAACTATGGTGTAGTAGACTTTAATCAGATTAATCTTGTAGAAAAAAAAACAGTAAATGCAAAGGAGAGAGCTGAGGCTCATAGGTAAAAACTCAAGGGATGGGAAACTAATGTTATTATAGACACATGCAGACTCAACGAGCAAGAATGACCTCACATAATGTCTGCTGCCGTGTTTGACTAGGTGCTAAAATGCAATACCATTTATTTAGGAAAATAAGACAAGAGCTAATGTCTGTTTAAAACAAGGACATAATTTTCACTTGACCATCCAGTTTCAAGAAAGCAGTTGCTGTGGAAGGGGAAAAAAACAAATCAAATCACAGTTCCTGCTAAATACATATTTAATTGCTCATGTATATTTTAAATTTTGTTTTGTACAAAATGTTTACCAGTTCATGAGGATATGGAGTTCACGATTGCAAACTTTTCCATTTTCATTAAAATTGGTCTTGAAGTGCCACCTAGTGCATTTTTAAAGGAATTGCTTAAAGTAATAGAATTTTGTTTGTTTAATTTATTTTAAACAGAGTCGAAGAGACTACGGGTACAACCCAGACAAGCTTGGGCAGGCCCGATCTCCCACTCACCATAGGAAGGGCAAACACAGACACCACACTTCGAGCCAGTGGGGACACCAGGACACACGATCTGTCCCACCACAGGGAAACTGAGTCCACCTACTCTGACTGACCCCCTGGCCAGCCTGCTATCCTGCTGCCAGTCATGATATGGATGCCCGGGAATGGGAAACCATGCCTGCCGCTCTGTGGTGCCAGTGGACCCCATCCCAAGGTGGGGAGGCACGGGTCCAGCCACACAGGAGGCGGCCCGTTATCCCACTTCAGGTAGCGTTATCCTACTTTGGCCAGTGCTACTATGCGTCATGTCCCCAGCCTTTTTTGGGAGGACACATCGCATAGTAGCTGGCTGTCTACCCTGCCATGGGGTGAGGTGAATATCTGGTGGCCGCTGGGCATATGAGCCACTGCATTTCGGGTTATTGTTGCCCAAAGTGGGATTATGCTGCCCAAATAACATCTCATGTGGCTGTACCCTACATGGTTAACCAATGACACTACCCATTCAAAAGGGAGTGGGTAGCGAGTCCTTCTCTGGGGTACACGTGTTGGCCAGTGCAGAGCTGCTCCGTGGTGGTTCTGCACCAGCCAGCCACAACTGAGTCTCCAGCGATGTGGAGTCTTTTGTAGGTGCTGGACCAGGTCCCCTCCTTCCATGTAGCTGTCATGCCCTCTGTTAGCTACGATGAAGGGGGGATTCTTGGACTGAGACTGGAGGCTGTGGCAGATAATGGACCTGCAGGCCAGGTTCTCTCCATGCTACAGCTTCTGCTGCTTCTGGGGTAGCAGGGAAGGGCTTCTCCAGGTGACTTGGAGAGGAGAAACGACTTCCAGGCAGAGATTGTGGTGTAGAGGTGTGATGGCATTTCTACCCCACCCTATCTCCAAAGGCTCAGGGCGCCAAGCGGCTTACATAAAAACACTGCATAAAAGTAAAACACATATAACAATAACACTGCTTTTAAATGAGGGCGCGCTGAAGCGCCTCCCAAACGCCGCATTAAAGGAAAGCCGCCGGAAGTGACGTTCTCCCCGTTGCCAGCGGCGGCGGCGGCTGGAGACACGGGGCTTTGCAGCGGTGCGTTCTTAAGACTTCAATTATTAGGCTTAAGAACGCGCCGCTCCAAAGCCCCGTGTCTCCAGCCGCCGCCGCCGCCGCCGGCAACGGGGAGAACGCCACTTCTGGCGGATATCCTTTAATGCAGCGTTTGGGAGGCGCTTCAGCGTGCCCTCATTTAAAAGCAGCCTAAGACACACACACACACCCAACTCCACTCCAAACCAAAAATTTACCCCCTGCCTGTTGAAAGCCTGGCTGAATAAATACGTCTTGCACTGCCTTCAGAAGATGCATAAGGTGGGGCTTAGACAAATCTCCAAGGGAAGGGAATTCCAAAGCTGTGGAGCAACCACCGAGAACGCCTCTCTGAGACTCTAGGTCGTATCCTGGGCTGATGATGGAACTGGCAAGAGGGCACTCTCAACTGATCTTGGGGGTTGTGAAGGGAAATAAGGAAGAAGGTGGCCCTTTAGATATGTACGACGCCAGCCATGTAGGGCTTTATAGGAGAAAAATAGCATCTTGAATTATGCCCAGAATGCTATTGGCAACCAGTGCAGAGCCTTAAGCACTGGTGTAATGTGCTCCCAGCGACCTACCCGCATCAAGACACAGACTTCTCTGTTCTGTACGAGCTATAGCCCCTGAACAGTCTTCAAGGACAGCCCCACATAAAGTGCACTGCAGTAGTCCAACCTTGAAGTAATGAAGGCATGGGTGATGGTAGCCAGATCCATATCTGAAAGGAAGGAACGTAGCCTTCTCACCAGATCGAGTTGGTGAAAGGCACTCCTGGTCACAGCACTCCGCAACCTGGTATTCCAAGCACAGCTCAGGACCCAGAAACACCCCCAGACTGAGTAACCAGGGAAGGCTGGACCCCATCAATGATGGAAGTCCCAATCCCCCCTCAGGTCACAGGGCTGACCAACCATCATCACTTCAGTCTTGTGTAGATCCAGTCTTGTGTAGATCCCTTTCCCGGCCCCCCCTCTCCCTGGAATGGTGATTTCCCCCCTAGGCATGGTCCCACAAAAGGTCCCAGGGGAGTTTAGATTGTTTCATCACCTGTCCAACCCCCCAGGGTGGCTCAGTTAATTATGCCATACCCAGAGAACTTACTTGAGTTTGATATGCATCGTTTGACTCAGCAGTGGCCCTGGTTAAGCAATTTGGCCCTGGGGCCATATTGGCAAAGTGCGACATTAAGTCTGTGTTTTGCCTCCTCTCAGTCCACCCTGAAAGTTTCCATCTGCTAGGTTTCCATTTTTACGGCTGGTACTATTATGACAAGGCCATGCCAATGGGGTGCTCCATTTCTTGTTCAGCCTTTGAGAGATTCAGCTCCCTTGTTGAATGGAACGTCAGGCACCCACCATCATATCAGGCTCACCAAGGAAATGAAGGAGGACCTTGAGACCTGGGCCAGCTTTTTGACCCACTTCAATAGAACCAGTTTCTGGAGGGATCAGCTCCTGTTATAGACGAACCTTCAGGTGCACTCCGACGCAGCTGGCGGCTTTGGTTTTGGTTTAATTTTCTGAAATAGGTGGGCAGAAGCACCCTGGCCATCTGAATGGAGTGACTCGAGACTCACCAGGGATCTCACTTTCCTCGAGCTTTTCCCCATTGTACTGGCCATCCATCTCTGGTCAGCCAAGTCTGCAAACCACACAATGCTGTTCTGGTGTGACAACCAAGCTGTTGTCCACATCGTTAACATCCAATCTTCTCAGTCCCCGAGGGTCATGAAGCTGGTCAGGGCTCTCATGCTCACTTGTTTAAACTTCAACATACTCTTTCAAGCCAGGCACGGTCCTGGGATTGATGATGGTGTAGCCGATGCCCTCTTCTGCTTCCAGATGGAGCGTTTTCGCTCATTGGCACCAGGAGCCCAGGCAACTCTGGAACTGCTGCCACCGGCGGTGTGGAGCCTTGGGTCATAGATATCTGAGGTGGTGGGGAGCAGCCCCAGGCACCATAGACAGTAAACTAGTAGCACTCAGGTTCATGAGTAACCTCACAGGATACCCCTCTCGTGACAGGGGTTTTGTTGCTAGATGACTAATAGAGAGCTGGTCCAGGGAGCAAGGTTACCCTCCGGACCAGCGGACCCCCATTCCCCGACTTTGCTGCTGGACATGTGCAGGATGCTTCCCCACATTTGTTTTGATGGTTATGAGGTTGCATTATTTTATTCATTGTTTAAGCTAGCATTCTTCAGGGCTTTTCATGTGAGCGAACTCATAGCCAAATCAGCCAAGGGCACCACAGGTAGGGCACTTCTGCTCAGCGGCATCAGCATTGGGCTGGCTGCCATAGCATTGTGCATTTGACGCTCGAAAACTGACCGGAGAGGGAGAGGGCAGGTGGTCAGGCTGAACAGGGCTGCTACGCCTGGGTTATGCCCAGTTCAGGCGACCAATGATACCTTTCCTTCTGCAAAGGAGCTGCCAGTCTTGCGGCAGCAGCTGGCATGTCAGAGCAGGGCATACGGGCACTGGGCCGCTGGCGTTCGAAGGCTTTCTGGGCCTATGTTCGGCACGCGCCCTGCCACGACTGATCCTAATTCTCACCTGCTCCCTCAGGTGCTTCCCCACATCACCGGAAGCAGGTCTGGATTATTGGCCACAGTCTGGTGCACTGGAATGGCAAAGCAGCAGGCCAGACCGGGTGGGAAACACAGCTGGGTTTGTTGGTGCAAGCATAGATATGCTGGAAAGGCCGTAACGGTACGAGATGGCATCAACTCCTGCCAGCCCTCCAGGAGCATCGAGGGGGTCCCCCACCCGATGCCCTCATTCTACATCTGGGTGAGAACAACATACCCTGCCTCACAGACGTCCAACTGATCAGGAGCATCAAGCAGGATGTGTGGGAGATCAAGAAACTTTTCCCATCTCCCCTCATCATATGAGCAAACCTGGTCAAGCATATGACATGGGGCAAGGGTGTGCACCCTAGAAAGATCGATAGGACCAGGAGAACCTTCAGTAAGGACATGGGCAGGTGGCTCACAGGCCTGGGTGGAACGGCCATAGGCAACTATGTCTTGTTGCACAAGTGCCCCAAGCTGTATCGCCGGGACGGGGTTCACCTGTCACCTGAGGGCAACGATTTCTACTTGGCAGTCCTAAAAGAAATGTTGGTACTTGTATTAGAGATGATGTAGGAGGTGGGGGTCAGGCTCGTTTGGGTAGTCTCAGCAACCCCTTAGTGGCAGGGGTCCAGTACTGCAGGTTAGAGGAGATTAGAATGACCATAAGTACGAGTCATCTCCTTAAGAGATGGGGAGATCCACCCACTGGAAAAGCAGGGTACGGCAAGCGGCGGGGTATCCTTTCTGGGAAGGGTTGCCAGTGAGGGCGGTAGGGACAGGTATGGTCCCTCACCGTCAGGTGCCCTCATCCTTACTCAGTCCGGAAGGACTTTGGTCCCCCTCACCCATGGCAGGGGCCACAGAGGGGGAGACATTGTGTTCATGAGTGGGGTGGTAATCGAAGGTACATTGAAACCACCCCTGAGTTGCTGTATGTTTGACAAAGTTCAAGTACTGGACCCGTATTGCAATAGGCAATTTACCCCAGCTAATTTTAATTATGATCAGACCTAATAAAGAGTGCAGCCATTTAAAACCCAGCCCTTGTGTCCTGTCTCCTTCGGTGCATCAGCAACAGGGGTCGGGGGGGATGGGTGGGTACTGTTAGAATGGGAGTGAGATTGGGTGGGGGGTAGGATGGGGGGTACTGTTAGAATGGGAGTGGGATTGGGCAGGTGGGTAGAATTGGTGGAAGTTGGAGTGAAGTTGGAATGGAAATAAAACCGCAAGACATTCACGTTCAAAGCCAGTGAGAGCTCTATTTTAATCTTATTTTTAAAAGAGAGGAAAAAACCTCAGAGAAGAATGCTTGCAATGAACAGTGCTTCCCAGTCAAGGCCCCCCGTAATCAATAGCTGACATTGGCCTTGCTTTTAAAAATCAGTCATGCTTTCCAGGTGTCCAGCTCCCAAAGCTACTTAGGGGGCACAAGGGGGAATGTAAACATTGTTCTCTTATTCAAGCTACTCCATAAGAGCATTCAGCTTGACGAGGCTCCAGGTCTCCCCATGTTCCATTTTTACCTAGATCAGAGACTGATATCCTCCCCCTGTAACACACAAACTGGCTGGCTTGTTTTCAGAATAGCAATTGGCCCTTGTGGGGGGTCGGTTGGTTTCTTCCATGCCTAGATGGCAGAGACTGATTCTATGACTGAACAGAAGCTCTCTCTTGGTAACTTCCTCAGGAGTCAAGCCCTTAGCTGATGTGTATTGAAAGGACCTTCCTACTGCTGGAAGGACTGGGCTTATTGAAGGCAAGCGTGTTTTATGTGATGTAATGGGCACCTGCCTTTATATTTAATTGGTCTCTGATGTTCTTCTATATGAGGGGTGGGTAGAATGGGGTCTAGTGGGAATAGGGAAGTGTTGGGGCTAGAAGTAGGACAGGAGCAGTCGGGCGGTTGGTCTTCAAGCATGAGGGGAAGGGAGATATATTGGCAGAAAGAAGTGGCTGTCGCGGAAGAGCCCGCTTCTCTTGAGGGAACGTTATTGAGCCAAAAGAGAGATCTAATTTGAGACCTATTGACCAAGCTGGGGGCATAGATTCTTCCTGTGTGGAAAGGGTTTGGTGCTAGCAAACCCATGCTGATCAGTGTGTTGGCTTCTTTCTGCTGCTGGCAGATGCATGCTTGTGTGTGAATGCACCCTGAATTGCTCACGGATACCATAAATGGCATGGCATTTAAATAATCACACAGATAAGAGAGGTGGCAGTAGCAGGGTAAACACTGCCTTTTCTTTTCCTACGCTTTCTTTCCTCTGACACTAACATACCTGTGGATGAGAGTGCTATTCAGTCCTTTGCACTTCTTGGCTTGTCTAAGACTCTTCAGTGGGAAATTTAACCACATTCAAATTCTGCTTTCTGCTGTCCAGGTAGGTGAAGCAGTGTTAACCACCACTGAATAGTCAATATAGGCAAGAACAAGTTGTTGCATTCAGTATGGTCACATGAATTTTATACATTAAAGTTCTTCATATATAAACGAACGGGAGGTGACCAAAGGGGGTGTTTTTACACAGACGTTATCCCGGGCGGACTGACTGAGTTTATTATTCCATAGAGTTTAGACAGATATTTCTAATTCAGATTGAAATTTTAGTCCAGGATAGCCAAAACAGTTAATACATTTTAACACTAGCACAGATGAATTGGAATCCCACGGTGCATTGCGTTGTGGACTTCCACTGCAATTTCTGGGATTGCGCCTCCTGTGAACTACTGTACTTTATGAGTGCCATTCCCTATATATAAGAAATCCCTTGCACCTGCAATTGCAACAATGTATCACTTGAAATTAAGGGACCTCTCACTATGAAGTACTTGGAAAGTTCACAGTAAACATCCATGCTATGGTGCCTTTGAGACCATAGAGACGGTCCCGGGTAGGGAGGCTGTCGGATCTTGCTAGCAGTCTCTGTAATCACTTTAAGCTCAGCCTGGACTTATTGTTTACACGGACCTAAACTCAGGCTTATTTTAACATGAAACTAATAAACACTTGAAAAAGAGGTTTTATAAGCATGGAGTTATTTGTAAACCCGGGCTTGTTATATCAGGATACTCGTTTAAACAGACTTTTAAGCATGGGATAAGAAAAATAAACTCAGAATTAGCATCCATGTAAAAACACCCAGGGAGAGAGAGGAACTTTCAGGAAATGAGTTGCAGGTGCACATGTTTAACTTAGGTTCATAGGGAGGAAGAGGATTCTGAAGGATAAGACAATGTAAGGAAAACGTATCTGTGAGCAATCTATGGGGGTAAGGATCAAGGGAACACCCAATGAAACATTTAGGGTTTTAGGAAGGATTTGATGGTCCAGACAGAGGAAGCAGAGGATGTGTGTTCAGGGAAGGAGTTCCAGGCATAGATGCTTCTGGATGGAAGCTCTGAATGCAAAGAGGTTGTGACAACTAAGTATGGCAGTTGGTCGGATGGTGGACAGCCATGAGGCAAGTCCCTCGGTTAAGGTAGGCAAGTTCTTGCCCTGGCATAATCTCCAGCATCCCCTCCAACTTATTTCCTTGTTTCTAACCATTGCTCCAATGAAGTACAATGTAAACATCCACAGAGATAATACCTTGCTCACTTGGCATGGTGGGGAAGAAATCAGAGGGACCATTGGTTTCCAATACAAACATCTAAGTAATTATAAAACAATGCTACTCAATCTACATTACATTAGAACTGACTTAACCCCAAAGAGCAAGAAAATCCATGGAGTTGTAATGATTTTTCTCTCAATGTAGCTAGAATAATAGATATATCTCTTTGGATGTTTACACTATGCCCATTGGTGTAATAGCCTTCATGAACCTCCACCTCATAGCTTGCATGCATCTGCATGTGTTGATTTGTGTAAGCTTATGCAAATCAAAAAATAGTCTATCGCTTAATTTTGAGGCTGGAATGAAAAAAAAAAGTTGTTTTAGAGCAAATGTTAAGTATCAAAACCAACTGCACAAACATAACTTCACCACATATACACCAGATTTGAACATTCTCATCTTCAACTTTTTTTTAAATAACCTATGCTACAGAAGTAATTGATTATTGTTCTTTTTCAATGCAGCCAGAAGTAATATATTGCATATTTCCCAGTAATGCTCGAGTTGCTAGGATCCTACAGCAGCATTAACGGTGTGGCTGGGTAGCTAAGTCAGTATTAGACAACCATGCAAAAAAATCCTCAATACTAGGCATCACCACTGGGTTGCCTTTCTGCTACCTGATTTATAAAATGAAGTAGCAACTCCTAGCTCTTCATCATGAAGTCAGAGTGTTGTTGAACGGGGGACAGGGGAATATTTATTTATTTATTCATTCACATTTATATGCCTCCCTTCCCACTAAGGCTCAGAGCAGCTTACATCCAATAGAAAGGAGTAAGGTATATGGGAAGCACATTTGGTAAACCTGAGATTCAGCCTCATAAATCAGGGGATGGAAAGAGGGGTTGCTCTTGGAGTCATGTGGAGAGTGTAGGTTTTCCCTTCTACAGGTTATCACAGCAGAGTCTGTTTCTCTGTTGGCAGCCAAATTACTTTGGAGGCCCAAGTGTGTGCGGATATTGGCACAGCCACATACCTTAATCACAACCGTGCTGGTTACACATCTACCTTAGGCTGGGTTGTGTTGGAATGATCTACAACAGCTGCTTTAGATCTGTGCAAGAATCTGTCACATTTTTTTAATTGACACAGAATAAGAGACACCAACTACGCTGCTTTTCTATTTCCCTGTTGGCATCATGAAGATACTAATATGACATTGCTGATTTCCTCTCTCATTTTCAAATGGAGCGTTTCCGTTCCCTGGTGCCCGGCGCCAACGTCAACCCAGAGGTGATGCCAGCGACCTTGTGGGAGCTTGGGAGCACAGGCTAGACAAGGAAATTAGAGCGGCAGTGTCGTGCTCCACCTGGCGTTCCTACACAACGTCTCTCCAGGGCTTCCACAATTTTTTGTCCTCACATGGTTTGCAGGAGCAGTGACCCATACCACCACGTTGAGTGGTTCGCGGCCCACTTGAGTTGCTGCAGTTTGGCACCCCACACCATAAAGTGCCACCTAGCAACGATCACCTTTTTCTGCAAGGGGTACCTGATAGGCATGGGCGAACAGATCGCGGTTCGTGTTCGGCCGTTCGGTTCGGCCGCGATCGGATCGTGTGTTCGTGTTCGGCCGTTCGGTTCAGCCGCGTTCGGTCTGTGTGTTCGTGTTCGGTCCTTCGGTCGTACCTCGCGTTCGTGTTCGCCCGTTCGGTTCGGCCGTTCGTGTTCGGCCGTTCGTGTTCGGTTGTTCGGGCAGGTCGTACGTTCGTGTTCGGCCGTTTGGTTCGTTCGCCATCAGGTTGTGCGTTCGTGTTCGGTCGTTCGGTGTTCGGGTGGTTCGCGCGTTCGCGTTCGGCTGGAAATATCACGGGAAGCCGTAAAATCGGCGTCACGCCGGAAATTCGTGTGCGTGAGGCGAGAGGGTGTGTGTTCGTTTCGGTGGCTGCTTGTGTAGTGTGTTTTGGTGATTGTTTTGGCTGTGCTGTGTGTTTGGGTGGGTTGGCTTGGTGTGTTGTTGCCTGTGGGTTGGACTGTGGTGTGTGACTGTGTGCGAAAAATTTTAAAAAAAATAAAAAATGAAGCGGTCTCAGGGCCGAATCTGCCGGGTGTGGCCACGCCCGACGGC
>QEPC01013333.1:43895-61313 GCA_003113815.1 Sphenodon punctatus | reverse complement strand
ACCAGGGAGCTAAGGGTGCCTGGCCCAATGCCTTTATCACCCAAGCCCAGAGCGTCCTTCACCACCAGGTGGAGGGTGTGTGCGGCGCAAGGGATACTCGTGAACCCCCCATCATGGACTGCCTTAAGCATATTGGCCGCGTTGTCATTGACCACACACCCCTTGGTGTTATATGTATGTAACACAGAGAAACACAGCCCCGGTCTGGCTGGTGGGTTTTAATAAGGGGAAAAAACAAGCAGCTTGTGGGGATTGTAGGGAAAAAGGGGGGGGTGTTCTGGTGTTAGCTCGGCGAGGTGGGAGTGAGAGAATGCGAAAGAAGAGAGAGATATATATATGCTACAATAACATACATGAAGGGGAGAACACAAACGACTGCAAGGGAAGGGAAAGTAAGCTTGTGTTGATAGGAAGCCCCTCCCTATTATTTATATATATATATATAAATAAAAACTTGTTATTGGACACCTCTCTCTCTCTCTCTATCTCTATTTGGGGAGGGTACATAAACTGCCTGTAGCGTATACTGTCCTCAGCTTGATCCCTTGAACATGTGGGGACCCCCTATTTTGACCAATTTGGCTAACTCCCCTAAATTTAAAGATAGAGCAGATATTGGGGAACCAACCCCCCAATAATCTCATGTGGCAGGGGGTCTCGTGTTAACACTGCTGGGAGAGGGAGAATTCTGAAAACGCCTGCTGTCAGGAACAGTGGCTAGCTCAGAAGGTGTTGGAAGAGGGAAGGCAAAGATTTTTGTTACTTGCTGCACCTGCCTTACCACAAGCCCCATTGGCTCTGTGCAGCCTAGCTCCATGTCTCCAATGTCCAATCACAGACTGCAAAGCCAGTGGTCTGAGGAAAAAAGGGATGTGCACGTATGTGCTCATGGTCCCCGCATGTAGCAGCACTGATGTGCCAATGTAGGGACCGGTCCATCTTGCCCGAGTGCTCCGTCACCATCCTGTCTATGGCCTGCTCTAGTCACCCGAATGCCTCCACCTGCCTGTTGTGCTCCCAGCACTCCCACCTCTGTTCCAGTCGCACCTCCACCTGCAACCTCCAGTCTTTGGCCTCCACCTGCTGCAGGGCCCTCTCAGTGGCCGCCTCCATGCGGTCGATGGCTGCTATTATCCACTGCCCCTGTTCAGTGGTGGTTCCGATGATTTCCTCCACCTGATCCTCCCTCCAGCACCGTACCCAAGCCCTGTGGTCCCGCATCCACTGTGCTGTAGGCATGGGTTCGGCTGGTAGGGCCGCTGCTGGTTGCCCTGTTGGGGTGCACAATGGGGTCTGTTAGTCCAGCCCTGACGCCTGCCTCCCTTCCCGTTGCAGTGCTGCGGGTGGTGGCCTGACCCCCGGTGGGTGGGCAGCCGGTGCACTCCCCCCCGGCGACGCCTGTGCCCTGGCCATCCCTCCCTCATACCCCCCACCCCAGTGTGCCCCATGTGCACCCCCATGCCTCCCCCTTCCGGATGGTCCCATATGCCGGGGCGTGCTGTGACCTGTTGAGAAACGGCTTGGGGTGGGTTGTGGTAGCCCTGAATGGGCCCGGACCCCATCCCATCGTGCTCCCTCCTCCCCGCACACTAACACCGGTGCCCGGCCTGGTGCGCCTGTGCCCCCTGTTCTGTGCCCAGGTGGGCCCCGGTGCCCCCCCACTCCATCAGTGGTCCAGGGTTTCTGGGTGCCACGAGGATGGGCCTGCACCCTCTGGGCCCATCCCCTATGGTCCGTTTCCCCTCCTAGCTGCTTGCTTACCCTCAATGTTGGTCTCAGAGTCTTCCAAGGCCAGACCCTCGGTGTGGCTGTGCTCCCCCTGCATCCACTGGCTGAGGGTGACCAGTGTGCTGGCCTTGGATCCTCCTGAGTTGGACTGGGGGTGTGGGCTCCCTGTGCTGGTGTGCGAGGGGGGCTTGCTGGTCTCTGAGGTCCCTGGGCATTCCTCTTGGGTGGCTGGACCCCTGGAGCTGGTGCCTTTGTGCGGGGCTGCCAGGGGTGGGGGTACATCAGCCCGTTCCCTGCCCTGGACCACGGCACTCCCCACGAGCTGTGGGGTGACTATGGAGCCCTTCATGTGTAGGATGCGGTCCAGGGCATCGTAGTAGAGGGCAGTCCGTGCTCCATGTCCAGACCGCCGGTTAGTGTCCTTTATTGCTTTGTACCCCCTCTTGAACTCCTTCACCTTGGAGTGGCATTGGGCCACTGTCCTGTGATGACCCACCACCTCCATGTCCCGCACTATCACATTGTAGACATGCTCGTTCTGCATGTTTACCGCAAGTTCCACCTGGTGCTCCAGGGACCCCCAGATCCCTATAAAGTTCTGGGTCTCTTTGTGGCCCCATTGCCCCCTTTGATGGTACGGCCACCTCCCATGTGTGCCCTCCTGCTCCTCTGCTTGCCCTCTGCCTGTCTCCTTGGGGGGCTCCAGCTCCCGGGCCCATTTCTGGGTCTGTGGGTCTTAACGGGGGGTGTTAGTTGCCTGGGTCCCTCGGCCCCACATCCCACCTCCCTTTCCCCCTCCCGCCGGGTACACCCCCTCCATGTCCCTGTGCCACTGTGTGTTCCCCCCCTCACTCTTCTTACCTGTTTCTGGGGTGCCTCCATCCTCTGGACGGTTGTTCTGTCTGGGGTGGCCTGCCATGGCTGCTGCTCCTCTTACACGGCCTCCATCTCCAGCACCACCTCCTCCTCCCTTGTTCACTTGCCCTCCATTCTCCTTGCCCTTCCACCTTACTCCATCCTGCCACCTTCCCCTGCTGCTGTGCGCCCTTTAAATCTCCGGTCTGTGTTGTTGCTCCTTGCCTGGCAGCAATGCTGCACGTTTTCGCCCTGACTGGGGATCATTTTGTTTGCTTCCGGCTGGTGATTGCCATTCAGTCGTTACTTTTTGCAGTTTCCTGGTGGGAATTGCTTTGACCACCCTTTCGGAGATGGTTCGGTCCCGACTTCCGGAAGGGTGGTTGGCTTTGTCCACTACTGGCAATTGTCTGTGGTGAACATCTGGTGAACGCCGACCTGATGTTCAGGGATTTTTGGCCCCGCTGCGGGGTTGAGCGTGGTTCACCGTGGTTGACTGTGATCTCATAATGTCTGAAATTACCCATCCCTACAGGTGGCAGAGAGAGGTGGGGAGGATTTCAGCTGTCATTTCAACTACTCTTTATCAGACTGTTTGTAAGATTGGAGACCAGGACACATAGGTGTACAGCTGTGGCTCAGGAATGAGTGCTCCTGTTCTGGCTTAAAACACAAAGGGCCTCCCAGGATGGTTTGGCCCGTCTTGTGCTTCAGGACTCTTACATTAATTCATGGCACAAGTTAATGCTTAAACATTTGGCTAAGCTGGGGTTCTCAGAGACATATTTGGGGGCCAAGGATTAGCTGGCCTTGAAGAGGGAGATTCGGGAAAGATGTAGGGACATCCAACGTCAGGAGGACCTGGCTGCTGTCGCTGGCACACTGCACCTGGTGGGATATAACCAGATTGCCCCTCACTTGGGCAATATGGCTCACTATCTAACAACTGCTGTCACTTTCAGGGAGAAGTTCCTGTTTTTAAGTGTACGATTGAATGCACTTCCGACTAGTGTTTTGTCGGGGTGCTTCCAGGGGATCCCTTACGGGGATAGGCTATGTCCTTTTGACTCTTTAGTCACTGAGACTACACAGCATGTATTACTTGAATGTAGGTTATATGATGCCTTACACTCAACATTTTTGCAACCGTTTATTGATAAAAGCCCTGGGGCAACTAATGTATTTCTCATGTATTTAGCTTTATGTGACGAGCAGCTGGAGGTGACTTTAAGAGTGATGAGTTTCTTGTTGCAGGCGATTGGAATGAGGGAAAGGTTTATCCAATTTAAGCCAGTGGAATCTCTCTAATGGAAAATTTTATATAATTTTTGTAATTATGAAATACAGTAATTGAGGGGAAAAGGCCCTGGGCCAAGTCCAAATTTACTAAGGTATAAAGAAAGGAAGGGGAGTTCTCCTTACTGGTTTGAGGTTGGTCTAGTACCTTTTTCATTTTTAGTATTTAGTAAAATTTCTGTAGTTTATTGTTTTATACTATGCTAGGACTGTTTGTTTATGGTATTTGTATGTTTGTGTTTTATGTTAACAATGACCCACGGTCACGTTTTAATAAATTTGATTTGACTGATTTGACACATGTAGTCTAATGGAAGAATCAACACTAGAATTCTATTTGGCACATTCAAGAACCAATTTCTACATTCATATGTTTGCCCCTGTTTAATACATTGGTGTATGTGGATGTGTCTACACAAATTCTTGCTTGCCAAGCTTTTTAATATACTTATTTCTGGCGTGTTTGAAACAAAAACTTTGAAGCTCAGGAACAAACAATAAAGAAAACAAGTCCCAAATGGGTTTAACTTTTAACTAAATTTTAATTATGTTCCTAGCACATAACAAAACAAAAACAGGATTCCATTCCTGTGTATATTTAATCTTCACTCCACCAAAGTGAGCAAGAATTACAATCGATGAAAAAAACAACAAACAGTGCACTAGGAATAGTAAAAAATTATGTTTTGTTTTATTCCTCTCCCTTAGCATTTCATGTGAAAAGGAAATTAGAAGAAGCTCCTTTTTACCTTTTTCTGCTTGATTTGAATATGCATACTGTTCCCTTGTTATATTTTGAAACAAAGGTGTAAGGAGCTGCCTAACTGAGTCAGACCAATGGTCCATCTTAGCCCAGCATTGTCACAACCTGACACAGCAGCAGGGCTTCAAATCCAGCTCTCCCAGGTCTCCAGAAGAAGTCTCACCCAGGCGTGCTATCAGAGACCCTCCAGGACTCTTGACAGAGGCCTCAACCAGGTGTGCTACCTGAGAGTCTCCAGGATCCGTGGCAGAGGCCTCACCCAGGCGTGCTATCAGAGATCCTGAATTGGAGATGTTGGGACTTGAACTTGTGACCTTACACGTGCTCGACCAACTTAGCCACAGTCCACCCCTTACTGCTCTACCCTGGTGTACCATTCCACTCAAACATCAATCTTTTTTTAAAACAACAACAAAAGTCAATGGGAACTTCTGTTTGGGCCTCTGCCCACTTGTTCTGTTCTGAAAGTGCTTGAGCAGATATCATAACACAACGTAACTGGGCAAAAGCACTAGATCAGTCAAAGGAAAATAAAATGAGTGTCATCAAAACTAGTGAGGCAATGGTGGGGAATTTGCTGCCCAGGGACCAAATCCAGGCTGCAACTGTTTTGGGTGGGTGTGTTTTGTAGTTAGCATTTTTTCAGTTCCTGGTTCTGACCCACGGATCAACCACCTATCCTCAAGTACTAAAAAAGTGAGCTCAGGGGGCAGGGAGCAGATGCACTAGATACACGGCATAGACCCATGATCTGGACCCGCCTCCCTTCCTTCTCCAATCCTGAACATGCCCCTTAAGCACACACAAACCCAACTCCTAGCTGGCCCATGGGATGTGTACTAATTTCCAAAGTAGCCCATGGAAAGGAAGAACTTCACTGCCCCTGTAGTAATGTAAAAAATGGAATCAGGCCAATAGCCAAGGGGGACACAGAGAACTCTCCCACCCCCACCAAGATTTTGGGCCACTTCCCTCCAGTCACTGCTAAGAAGCATTCATAACTTGTCTACTCACCTGCTCATGACTTTGAGCCCTTGCTGCTCAAAACGTATTAATCCCTTCACCCTTGCTACCCCCCATACCTGAAACCCCTTCCCTGGAAATCCCTCCCTGTATACATTTGTTCTGCTCCCTCCCTCCCAACCTTCAAATCCATCCTGAAAACCTACCTCTTCCATCAAGCTTTCCTTAGCATATCATGGGGATGAAATTGTCTCCTCTTCCCTTGTGCCCTCAGAATGCTTCTCTTTCTTGTAACTAAGTTAAGCACATGTGCCTGCAACTTCTCTGCTTCATGAATGTATCCTTGTCTCTCTCTATGTTCCCCTCTTTCTTAGATTGTAAGCCCCTTGGGGTACGGACCAGTCTATAACTATTGGTTGTACAGCACCAGGTACACTGCTGTCCCTATATAAATATTACCAACAAACACCCCCTCCCCACCACCACCACTTTAAGAGAATAGTTATGGTTCGCACAAATTTAAGAACAAAAAAAACTCTGGTTCAAGAAAAATTTCCAACAAAAAAACCTCCAGTTTAAGAAAATACATTACTTAAGACTCACAAATTTAAAAACCAAAACCTCCAGCTAAACAAAATGGCTGAATCCAGCCATAATCCAAAAAGCATGGAAGTTGAAGATTAAGGCTCACGTAAGAGTTTTAAAATTTAGACTCATACCTGAGGAATAACAAATGAAATATTTCACCTTTGGGAATACAACATATATACAAAAAAATTAACAACACACAAAAATAATACAGATCACCAAAATCACAGTCATTTCATGCCTCCATGAAAAAGCATGAAATGTGTTTGAAGAAACCACCCTTTGCAAAGAATAGTTATACCCATCATCATATCATAGACTGGTCAGTCACTGCTAAAGACCAAGGACGAGTCAAAATAGTCAGTCAGACTCCAGTCAGCAAAGGAGAGACAGCAGCAATAAGCATATGGAGAGAAACGCCAAAGCAGATCCAGTGAGGATACACATAACACCTTCACTGTATTTTCATGGAGAGCAAGTTAAGGTGAGAGTCTAAATTTCAAAACTCTTACATGAGCCTTAATCTTCAATTTCTATGCTTTTTGGATTATGACTGAATTCAATCATTTTGTTTAGCTGGAGGTTTTTGGTTTTTAAATTTGTGAGTCTAAAATATTTTCTTAAACCAGAGGTTTTTTGTTAGAAATTTTTCTTGAACCAGAGGCTTTTTGTTCTTAAATTTGTGCGAGCCTTAACTATTCTCTTAAACCGGAGGGTTTTTTGTTGGCAAATTTCATTTTTTTTCCATTTTGCAATGAATTTGATCACTGTTTTTACTGGTTTTGTAGGGCTCTACAAAAAATGCAATCTTCTGGGGTTTTTCTCTGCTGCAGCATTGTATTGTTGAGCACTGTAACAATTTGGGGCAAGTGGAACATAAGGCAATATAGGATTTAGTATATTAGAATGCTTAAGGATTTTGAAATCTTATATGATTAAAAAGTTGCAGTAGTCACATGATAGCAGTCTCCCACTACCAGAAGGGCGGTCACAGTCAGGATTGTGAAGACTTGTTCTCTCTTGCTCCTGAATGCAAGACTTGAATTAATGGGCTCAAATACCAAAAAAGCAGAGTTTTGTTAAACATTAGGAAACATTTCATAATGGTAAAAGCTGTTCAACAGTGGAAGAAAATTACCTAGGAAGGTGGTGGGCTCACCTTTGCTGGAGGTTTATAATCAGAGGCTGGTCAGCCATCTGTCGGAGATGCTGTAGCTATGGAGTTCCTGCTCTGAACAGGGGGCTGGACTAGATGACCTCTGAGGTGACTTTCAACTGAATGTTATTATGAACACAGATCCACGTTGTGTGTATTATTGCACAACCTTTAGCTTGTGAGTCAAAGAATCTATTAACTGTTGAGGAGTTATCTATTCTAAACAAAGAACTCCAATTAGAACTGAATAGAACATCTCCCTTAAAGGCTTCTTTTGCTGTTTGCACTTGTGTTTGTCTTTCTGGATTTTGCTTCTTTTACTGGAAGAGACCACATTACCGCTGTGTTTGCCATAATGCTCTAAATTTCATTTTATGGTCGCTTTAATAAAATGAAGTGTTTCTTATGTGTGAAACAATTATTTTGGCCTGCTCGTGTTTCACTGGTTAATGAAGGCCTTTGGGGGAAGTGTCCACTATTTCCTTTATTTTGTGGATAATGTCTTTCATTTTTATTATTAATTTTTGTCCACTTCCGCCTTCTTGAGAAAGATTTCTCTGTTCAGTACACTCAAGATGTACTGCATCACACCTTACAGCTCCAGATTGGGCATCCTGCTTTTCAAAAACACAGTTCTTTTTATTCAGTCTCATATGGGTTTAGTTGCCCTCAGGAAACAAGCATTTCAAACAATGGGTGAAAAAAGACATGACGCTAACCACCCTTTAACCACCCTTGGTGGTCATTTATGCATGTTACAGGGCTGCATAGGGCACCAATACAGCCCTGAAACATGCATAAATAACCACCAAGGGTGGTTAGCATCATGTCTGTTTTCACCCAATGACTCCTGACCATGTCCCATCAAGACCTGTTGGTTGTCAGCTTGACAAGCAGAAGAAGTGAGAATAAAACCACTCATTTACAGATATACACATACATGCTCTCTCCCTCCTCCCCCCAGAACCCTTGACTCTCCTTGACCCTGCATCCTAATGCAAGCTCTCAGGTTTGGAACTTGTTGTCCAACACACACATACTTTAGTGGAGTGTGAAAAGTCATTCTGGTGAGTAGCTTTTCAAACCATTTCTACTGTTTGATTATGCACTGGGTCTATTTTGATGTGTGTCTGAGAGTGAACTAGATCTTAAAGTACTTTGAACACTGAAAGTGTTGCATAAATATATTCAACCTAACTGTATAGTGTCAGGTATACAGGTATAACTGTAATACCTGACAGGTATACTGTATAATTGTCACTCCTGCCCCCCCCCCCACACACACACACCACACACTGTGGAGCCACACACACACTGTGGGTATTTTCAGACGTGATGCCCCTGTGATTCCCCGCCGGGGTCACCATATCATGGGTTAACAGACATGGTGGCTGATACCGGCGGGGAATCTGGGGAGGGGGCGGGGCCGAGTGATGCAATGCATGGCTGTACAGCTCCGCCCCCCCAATGCTCCCCCAGTAGCCAGCCCTCCTGGAGATGGGAGGGCACTGGGGCCAATCTGGCCACTACGCCCGCCCACCCCAGGAAATTGACCACGGCCCAGAATCGGCGGCGAGCATGGCTGCCGATTCCAGGCCATGGTCAGTGGCCAGACATGACATTGACATGCTCAAGCACTGGGATTTCCCCATGGTTGAGTGTGCCAACATCACGTCTGGTCAGCGTTATGCTGGGTGGTCCTTGAAGGAATGCACCCTTTCTACTAATGCACAGCTGCCTTCTCACACAACATTCCTACCACTCAGGATTAGTTTAGCAAAGAGAAGACTAAGGGGAGAATTGACACCAGAATTCCAGGCCCCAGGCCCCCCCAAGCCTCCCCCACAGTTCCAGTCTGTCTCCATTATTATTTAATGTATATATGCAGCCCCTGGGGGAGGTCTTGAGAGGGTTCGGGGTGTGATGTCACCAATATGCTGATGATACTCAGCTGTATGTCTCTTTTTCAACAGACCCAAACCCTTCTATCTCAGTGCTATCCCAGTGTTTGGAGGCCATGGCAGAATGGATGTGGCAGAGCAGACTGAAGCTCAACCCCGATAAGATGGAGGTGATGTTGGTGGGGAGAGTGATGGAGGTTTTGGCCTCCCTTATTGTGGGGGTTCGTCCTCCCTTAGCTCAACAGGTCCGGAGTCTGGGGGTGGTGCTGGATGCAGATCTCCACCTGGAGCGGCAGGTAGAGGCAGTCGCAAAGGCTGCCTTTCTCCAGTTGCATCTGGTACGGAGGCTGCGTCTGTTCGTCTCCAGCCCGGACCTGGCCTCCCTCATCCATGCCTTCGTCACCTCGAGGCTGGACTACTGAAACGCGCTCTATGTGGGGCTTCCCTTGTGCCTGGTTCGGAGGCTGCAGCTAGTGCAGAATGCGGCAGCCCGTCTCCTTTCGGGGACGGGTAGTCAGGAGCACATAACACCTGTGCTCTGGACTCTGCACTGCCGATAGCATGCCAAGCCAGGTTCAAGGTGTTGGTATTGATTTACAAAGCCCTTCACGGTCTCGGCCCCTCATACCTCAGGGACTGCCTCGCCCTCCGTGCCCCAGAGCGACTCCTCAGGTCTGCCGGGGGTGCCTTCTTGGAGGTCCCCCGTGTTAAACAGGGGGCCACAATGGAGAGGGCATTCTCAGTGGCCGGGCTGCATCTTTGGAATTCCCTACCAGAGGAAGCTCACCTGGCCCCAAGCCTTTTAATAGTCCAGCGAAGGTGTAAAATCTGACTGTTCGCCCAGGCCTTTGGGGAGGGGGGGGTTTAGTGGATTTTTTATCACCCCTATCCTATTTATTTTTTAATGTATCCCAGGCCCTGTTCTTAATATTGAGATTGTATTTTTATATGTTTTAAATTGTTTTATATTTATGTTTTTATTGTTGGAAGCCACCCCGAACTGTGTTCAGGAGGGGCGGGGTATAAATCGAATAAATAAATAAATAAATTATACAATATTCTTTTTTTAATGAACCAAAGGCATCGCACCACCACATAGTAGCAGGAAGTCCACTGGTTTTTTTAATAGGGAACCCTTTGAATTTCTACTCCAGCCTGAGAGAAGTACTTATTCTCCCCTGAAGCAAAATACACATCTAATTTCTTCTTGATATTTTTTCTGCCTTTTACCAAAGTAAATTTGTTTCTGATGTGGAAAAGCAGAGAATGCTATAATGGCTTCTACCTCCCGTGTACATGTTGCTTGAAGGAAGCCAGCACAATGGAATTACATTGCACAAGCCAAGAACGTTTCGGCCACAGCAAACATCTTATGATCTTTCCCTGGCTGAAGGTAATGCTTTCCTTCACTATGGAAATAACAGTGTTGTCTCCCGAATGTGAATTTCCTTGAGGTGCAGAGGGCATTGTTGGCACAGGGAAGAAGCAGTTTGTACCAGCAGAAATAAATCAAGTTATAAATAGAGAGGGCAGAGCTAAATAACATTTGTTCATCTCCGAAGTTCACAAATATGACTCCACAAGTGACCTTTCTTAGCATATACGAAATCCAGAACTAATCTGGCATGTACTTTTTTTTTTTTTTTTTTTTAAACTTCTTCTACACTTCTTCTTCTGGGTTCTCATAGATCATCCCATTACAAAATCAAGTCTCAACTTATCTTCATACACAATGCTGGCCCATGATACCTAAAGCTTTATGACAAGGAAGCGCAGTTTAGGAATCCATCAATTTTTACAATGTCCCCTTAGAAGAGGAAACACAAGCAAAAGAATCACACATTTAAAAAAAAAAAAAAAAAGAATTGCACATGGCAGATGCTAGCCACATTGATAAGGGATTGTGTTGATCAGATTCCTGGTCAACAAAAAACAAGGCAAGATCCAATTCTGGTTTGTTTCAAAACCAGATATAACAAACCATATCAGCTAACCTTTAAATTTGATCCCAGAGTTTGGGAAACAGCAAGAATGACTTCTACAGCACAAGTTCTCATGTTATGAAACACTGACAATAGGCCCAAGTAGAATAAAGGAACTAGCATATTGGACAGACAGATATCTTGCCTCCAATAAAGCCCTACGTAGGGATCCATCAACTTTCGGAGGAATGGAGAAAATGAATCTATCGCCTATTTCTTAGCTGATGAGAGTACATTTCTAATGAAGGTCTGGTCAACTTAAGGGTCCAGTTCAGCTCCCATTACAACCAATAAGAGGTAAGCCATGGACTCTAACAGGAGCTGGATTGTGCCCTATGTCCTTCAAGGGGCTATAGCCAGGGACCCATGTTCACAGTGTTTCCTCATTACTGCCAGTGGGGGCAATGCAGCAAACGTGGGTCCCTGGACTTACAGGAAAACAAACAAATTCTTGAAACAAGAAAGAAAGTCACATCTCTTCCTGGGGTGGTAACACTTTTCAAGGACTGTAGCTGTATAATTGCAAGAAGAAGAGCATTTCCATTATGAACAATTCTTATCAGCAATAAGGGAGAGGGAGGTGCAGAGGTGGGCAAGGCGGAGAGATATCAGCTGTCATTTTAAATATTCCTTCTAAAAAGGAACATTTAAAATGCTTTAGTGCAGTGAGATAGCCAGCAGTAGATTTGTACTTAGCATGCTCAAGAATTAATCTCTGCATTCAGCTCGCTGCTACTATCGCTGAGTCAGCTCTATTCTTCTAAGTGACCTGATTCTGTAATCCCATTATTAATATCATGAGAATAGCTTTCCTCCATTACAGCTCTGTGCTATCAATGGGGGCGGGAGGGGGAGAAGCACAGTACCAAAATGAATTAGCTCACACAGGTCTCTGCTAAGATTATTTGCATCAATACAAACTGAATTAATCACAGACACATTTGAATAATCACCAGTCACATGTTTGCATCAGAGCTACATCGGTGGCTACGACTCTGTTCTTTTGTGGACTGTTAAATTTCACTTGCATATTAGGGTTCCTGAGCTCTATATATTTTATTGCTCTCTATCAGGACTGGATCTTGCATTTCAACTTGTTATTCACTTCTTATTTCTTGGCAGATATTTATATATTAGTTATTCTTCAAATCCGGAGGTTTTGAGTTGTAAATGGAGCATGTTTAAAATAAGCATGGGGAAGGGAAGTTTGTTAACAGATACAATAAGTATGACAACAAATGTCAGATATTGAAAGCCCCTTTTATTTTTGCAAGTCGTTAAATTGCCTTTGATATCTTTGGCCTTTAGTGATCATTTATACCGTTGCAAATTTAAAATCAAAGGATAGGAGTCATCTACAAGAAGAAGATTCAGCATTAGTCCATTTTGAGCCTTAAGGGAATGGCAGGATAAAAAAAAATAAAAAATTAAATCCTGTTCTAATCATTTGACTTATCATTTGGACAATACAGTTCTCTGACAGGATTCTGTGCACAACGTTATGGACTTCCAGCATTTTCTTTAAATATTTGCAGATTCAAGAAAGATCCTCTAAAGTCACACACACATAAAAAGTGAATTTGCCTGAGTGAGAACTCCATAGTAGAACTGGACAAATATTATTCAATTCCATTGAGTTGTCCTCGGGCAAATTTATTTTTTAATGTGTCACAAAGCAGGGGTGGGCAATCTTTTCCCTCAAAGGGGCCACTTTGAGTGCAAGCTCTGAGGACTGCACAGACATAGGGGGCAGGAGTGCACTCAGGAAGAGGGGAGTCCACCAGATCATGGTCCTGGCGCCTAGCCTTGTGTGCATGCTGTCATCCATTATCCACGCCTTGCAGGGACCCTGTCTATTTTATTACTTTGTAAAGTGCCAGGTACACTGCTGGCGCTATATAAATATTTGTTAATAATAATAATAATAATAATAATTTGTTCAGTGCTTCTGAGTAGAAACTAGATCCAATGAAAAGGGCTACATAAAAAACTAGCTGCAGGCTGCATTTGACCTCTTTGGTTCCCCACACCTTCCATAGAGGGATGGTTGGAAAAAGTAGATCCAAGTCTCATATTTTTCAAATGGGATAAAAGACTGTTGCACTTTGGCTTGGTTAATTCTTTACCAAAAGGTCAGTACCCAGGGCACTGCAGCATGAACTGTTTAGAACAAAAGAGAGGTCAGGATGAAAAATAAAGCAGAGTTCCCACCATTCCGGATGCCCGGAGAACACCAAAAACACTCCGAATTTTATCTGCATGCTACAGCGAAGGGGGCTCTCTTGCCTTAGCTTGGGTGACCACCTCCAGCCAAGTTTTTACCCAAAGGGGGAGCAGCCATATCAGTGGGGGTAAAGCGCTTGTCTTACGCTTTTCTGATGTCATGATATCCCATGTCATATGCCTCTTTTTGCTGCAGTGTAGCCCCACCCCTTATGGAGCATCATAACATGACACTTCATAGGAACAGGTTTATGTCAGAAAGGAGGAAGGAAAGTCCCTATAATCCACCTCCTTTCTGATGTGGCCACCCCACCACAAGCTCTGATTTCTCCAGGTTCCCAGGAGCACCCTGCCTGACCTGGCAAAATTGGGGCTTCCCTTAGAATCCAGAGATACTGGGTCAAAACCCAAAGTCTTCATGTGAAATGTAAAGAGATGGCAAACCCTATGCATCAGCTGTTCAATGGTGAGAGTGTCTGGCTGCTGATCAGCTGCTGCTGCCACTGATCAACCATTCAGTAGCAAAATGCTTTTGCTGTTGAAAAGCTGATTGGTGGTAGCAGTGGTACTCTCCTGATGCACTAACATCAAATCCAGTCCCACGGATAATGTAGACTCCATGAATCCTGGCATAAAAGAAACCCTTTCCAAATATATCCAACTAATAAAGTCTACAGAGCATGCGGATGCCATGTTGGCCCCAAAAGTAATATATGGGGAGAGACAAAGTAGTTCAGATGACGGATTTTAGACCAACAGCAGATGAAATTCTGATTTACTCCTAGCCTGAGGAAGAGCTCTATTTGGCTCAAAAACGTGCATAACCTAACCAACAAAAGTTGGTCCAATATAAGCTGTCATCTGAACTGCTTTGTCTCCACCTACTGAAGGGCAGAGTGGGGGACTGGAATTCTGGAGCATCTTGCCTTAAAAGATTTGGATTTATGCATTTCCACTGTATTTTATTTTTTTTATCTCTACAGAAAAAAAGTTCACAATGTAAAAATTGACAGATGAGAAATAAAAAAATCTAACCATTAATCAAAGACTAACTTACCCAAGAAAAACAAACCCATACAATTGTTATGGGATAATATATTCATCCCTACATGGAAAGGGGTAAGGCCCATCATTTTTTAGTTGCCAAGCCTGTCATGAAAGGAGAACAGCCACTTTATATAAACATTCTGAAGGTCTACTTTCTCATTAATTTTGTTCTGAAATGCCTTCTCTTCTTTGTGCATTGAAACAATGCGTCACAAAGCTCTGTGCAAGAGAAAGTCAACTATTTAATCCTACCATAGTTACTGTACTATTCCAGTTACCATAACAACTTGATGTAGCCTCTCATGATAGGTTTATGATCACTTGTCCATGGAACGAGTTTATGAATTTAACAGCACTACACCATAGTCTATTTTACAGTAGTTAGACAGCATTTCGGCTGCCAAAAGCCACATCTTTTGCTGGAAAAGTTCATAATATTGCGAGTGAAATCTCATGAATAATTCTAAAAATGTCAGACTGCAATGAAGTCAAGCAATATTACTTTTATTGCTAATAATGTAACACAGTGGTCACCATTAAACAGTGAGCATTTAGCACCTTTTTGTGTATGAGATACTGCAGTATGCGCCTACCCTTACAACTTAAAATAACACTATATTGAAATGCAGTGGAGAGTTTTAAATGTTCACCACTGTTCAAAGATCCCTTCCATCTGTAACTCAGTACAGTTCATATTTAAAGTATAACTTTTAAGTTAATTGATTTTATTTACGCTCCTCTTTTTGCTCCAGTTTCTCTAACAGATTCTCTGTAGCATTGAAATGATTATTAGTAGCTATTGTTAGCATTAAAAGCTCTGAAGGAAAGGGGTGACAATTATGAATGCTTACATGTAAGTCAAACTTCCTGAACCCTCTAGATTTTACAGTTAAGTATCTTAGTAAAAAAGAAGGGAATAAATAACCTAAAAAATAATGCAGATATGCTAATAATGCAACTATTCCAAGATCCATTGCCTACTTGGAGAATTGTTCTTTGAACAAGTTTGCAAACATTGGAAGCTAATCATGGATCCCAGAAAGTGCTGTTGGGTTCTGTTTTACTGAAGCAGAAAAATCTACTTCAACCTACCATCCATTTTTGGTATGGACTAAGGATTCAGAAATCTTATATCAACCTAATTAAAAATAGAAGGTGTTCAGTCTTTCCTGTGGGGACTTCCAGTATAATTATTAAAATGGAAGAACATTAAAAAAGGAAACATGCATACATATTAACTCTCCCAATTCAATTATAAATAGAATTGTGTAAACTTCATCACAGACTTGCTAAACTCAAAATCCCCTGACAGTGCTGAAACAAATATTGGATTTTATATTTGCGGATATTATTTGCATTTGATTATGGATATCTGAATATCTGCAGCTAAAAGCGATATTTAAATACCCAGTTTTTCTGTTGTTCAGCTATTCAGTAGTTTGGTTATTTGGTTACAACCATTCAAAAACAATCAGGTTAAGAACCTCAGTGGGTCTTCACTTCATTGTAGCTTTTTTTCTACAGCTCTTTTCCCACTCTCATTTCCAGCCTCTCCCAAGTGACTGTTCTCATACATATCTCTCTGTCTGACATGGTCTCATTTCATAGTTCTGACTTGTTAAAGTGTTTTGAAATAAGCACGGCTGTGATGGTGGTGGTCAGCTGCAGAGGGGCACAGCTGCAGAGCAGCTACTCATGTGGAGTGCGTGAGGAGGGATTCGGATGAGCAGCTCCCAACATCGCTACCACGGGGAAGTACACTAGGCTGGTCTTTGAAACTGACATGTCCCAGGCATGAGCATTGTGGAACAGGGTTCCCCAGCACTTCTGGCCATTTCCTGCAACTTGCAAAAGCCATCTCTCCCCTGTCCACAGTGTCTATGAGTGGCAGACCTGTCTGTTGGCGTGACTGGCTGCTGCTGTTCATACGGGCAGGGGCTCTGTAGCTGCCCATTGCCATGCATCTATTTGGCTTGCTCCTCATGGAGCACTCTGAATTTCTCAGCAGTACTCCATGTGTGGGTGCTACGTGGCTCACGGAGCACGTATTCCCCTGCTCCACCTGCCGACGGGCAGTCAGATTTATGGCTTTGGGTGGCCATACAGGGTAGCATCTCATTTTATAACACGCTACCTAAGAAAGGGCCCAGTGTGGCCTGAAACCCTGCAAATTCTCACCAACCGCAGTCAGCCTAATTGAAGCTCTCATTTGAACTACTTTGTCTCCATCTCTTACCGTTGGGACCAGGCGGGAAACTACACTCTCTAGACTACTGTTTTAACCTAAGAAGAATACAGTGCTTGTGTTATTCCTTTCTGCAGCTGCCCACTACACAGGGACACGATAGGAAGAGAGAATCTTCATGGCTAATGCACAGGAGGGAGAATGAATCAAAAACACTTTAATCACAGCCCTACGATAAATGACAAAAACAATTCGCAAAATAATAGAATGACTAAAAGAGATACACAAATGTGATTTCCAACAGAGAATACTACAAATAAGGAAATAAATTGATATCAACTTTGAAAAGTGTTTGAAGTTTGCTTGGAACAGTAACAGAAAAGCAAAGATAAAATTCAGATCAATTTTTGTTGGCCTAGCCTGTAGACCGTTGTGCCATTTTGGGAACATCGAACATACATCGGTAAACAATATCGGTAAATACAATGCCCCGATAGTAATGTTGCATTTTTATTGTAATCTCACCTGGCCATGTAAACCTGTTTTTATCTTAGTAACTGTGTACACTGACTTGTGCTGCATTCTGATTGTATTCTCCCCATATCACATGATTGTAAACCTGCGTTTAGATGACTTTAGTAACTATATAACACCTGTTTGTAGCATTAGTAGATTAAATATAAATAGTATTGAATATATGTTAGCCCAAGTGGGAAAAACACTGGTTCATA
>QEPC01013333.1:14417-27579 GCA_003113815.1 Sphenodon punctatus | reverse complement strand
CCCCTCGCTCGCTCCCTCACCTCTCGCTGCCGTTGCCGGTGCCACTCGGGCCAGCTCTGCAGTCTGCTCCCTTGCGCCTCCTCCGCTGAATTGGTTTGCACTTTGCAGGCTGCAAACCCGGGCCACACCACCACCACTCTCCGCCAACGCCTACTCGCAGCACGCTCTGGCCACGAGTCTTCGCCCTCCCTCCTGGAAGTTGCTTTTATACTACTTCCGGGAGGGAACGAGAAGGGGCCAGACCAGAGGGTGTGGGGGGCGGGGCTGAGCCCCCGCCACCACCACCACCCCAATCCCAACCCAACCTGGGGGGTTGGGACCAACAACTTATTATTTTTTAATTGAAAAAAAAAAAAAAGTAAAACCCCAGACCGCGGGACCGGCCCCTCCCAACCATTCCGGCCCAAATTCAATGGTCAATCCGCCCTCCAGAACTTGGAGACTCTGGGTCAAATCCTCAGGTCCTCAGATCAAACCCAGAGAATGGCAACCCTAACGTCAAGTACAACCTGTCAGCCACATAATTGACAGGCTGCTGGGGACAGGAAGGAGCAAATCCTACTATAACTCAGCCAGCCGTCTGTCTGTCAGGTAGGTCTATAAAGCCTATTCTCCAAAAAAACCAATAGACTCAGGTCTTTCCAAAGTAGTTCCTTTTTCTAGCTTCTACACTCATCATATTCTCTTTGCAGCAGCTGAGGCCAAGGGAGTTAATTGTCCCTCTGTAATTGGCCAGTAAAGGATTGTGACATAAGTACTGGGCTCCTTCACCTAACTCAGAAATTGGAGAAAGAGAATCATTGATGTTTCCCAGTTTTAAAGGGGCGTGCGAAGCTCTACTGGGCCACCAGGTCAGCCCTAGACATTTGAACACACAGCAAGTGAACTCAAAAGGGCAATCAATCACCCCCTTTCAATTCCTCTGTGGCACGTCATAAATTGTGTTTTATGCGAGCAATTACAATCAAGATCACTTTGTGATGAAAATCTTATCCAGGAGGCTCTGTTGGAACAAAAAACAGCAGCATAATTCAATTTAATTTCTTACTAAAAGTCCTATTCTTGATCAGGGTTTTTTATTATTATTATTATTACCAAGGTCTTTTACCCATGTGTCTTGTAAGAAGCAAAGGACATTTTTCTCACCTCATTAAGTACATAACAAGGACCAGAAGGAGTACTGTCTTCCCTCTTCAAAAGGTGGCATATGGCACGCTCCGCTGAATAGTCAGAATTCATGTTGGAAATCTTTACCCTAAAGAAGTGCCAAAGCCATCCTGCAAATTTCAGTCATTTTTTATTCTCACCCTTAGAGTGCTGGTATTTCCTCATCAACCAGCAGATAATTAAAAAATAATAATAATAAAATCTTACACTTCTCTAATGCCTTTCATGCACCTCAAAATAGCTAGCAAAAAATAAAATAAAAAGTGAAGTGTTTCTTCATGCAACACACAATTGGACCGCTCCACACACATCCTGGTTTTATGCTCTTTCCCAAAAGCATCCATAGTGCTGGCTGCTATCAGAGACAGGTCTTGTTTATTTAAATTTATATCCTGCTCTTCTCCAAAGGCTCAGGATGGGTTAAAGTATCATTAAAGACATAAGAATAAAAGTGCGTAAAAATATGTAAGAACTGCCCTACAAACCACCACCCACCTCTTTCTCCAGCCACCAAACTCTTGGGCAAAAAGAAAAACCTTATGTCTCCTCAGGAAAATTTTCAGGCTTGGGCTTTGGTGAATCTCTGGGGGTAGGGAGCAACCAACCAGAACACCTATAGCTGTCTCTTTGCTTTGTGGCAAGTGGAGATGAACAGAGAGAGGCTTCACTATCCATCAATATTGTTGTTCACATTTTTGTATAGCCCTCTGAATAGCCAAATAATATCAGCACCAGGAATTGATTAGTCACATATTTGCTTATCTTAATAAATTTGTTTCATTTTTTCATTTATTTTGCTATTGAGTTTTATTTCATTGATTTCAACATTCTGTTTCAGTTATCATGGTCATTTCTGCTCCATTGTTTTGGTACTATTGACTGAAAAAACAAGAATACCAAACAAAACAAAATACCAAAATAAATTAAAATATCAAAAATGAAAGAGTCAAAACAGGTGTCCCACAAAAGATAAATAAATAGCAGCCATTTTGCATATCTTCAGAAGCTGGACGAACAGGGGAAATTTGTTGAAAACCTTTGTTTTGACAAAAAATTGTTTCAGCTCCAGCTAACATGGCCGGGCCGTAATTCTTGGGAAGCATGCTGGAAATGTATCCACCACAAAGTTAGAGATGTGTGGGACAGCAATCTCTCCACTTCCTCACAACATTTTCCAGTGTAGAGCAGGAAAAAGCTCCCCCCAGCCATGTTCATCCTCTTCCCTGAGGGTGGGAGTGAACAGGCTTGGAGCTGCCAGTTTGGAAAGTCAATCTGGTTTACACAAGAGCCAGGAGAAGCCCAACACATTGCTGCCAGTGAGCTGGTTGAAAAAGGTCTGGCTCCAACTTTCCCTGCTGCTGCTACCCCCACCACAGCCATGCACAGCCAGAAGAGAAAAGAAAAACACACTGGGTTGGTTGCCATGGCGCACAAGGAGAGATAGAGCCAGTGGGAGCAAGGGGCAGGCACTACCATTGCTTCCGCCAGAGGAAGCAAGTCCAGGCTCAGGTGCCTCACAACTGCAGAGCCGCGATTGTTGTCTCTGCAGGGAGATCTGAGGGGACCACTCCAGAAGCAGTCATGAGCTAGTAGTAGCAGGAAAGGGTTATGGGAGTGGGAGGAGAGAGACTGGGGAAGATGAATAAGGCTAGCAGGAAGCTGGGTGAAGAGACAGGCTGAGGGGAGTGATAGGAGGCGAGCAGAGGGGAGTTGTGGGCTGGGGGCATGAAGCAGCAGGATGGGGTTGGTGAGGGCAGGTGGGAAGGGGAGTTGGGGTGGTGGAAGCAGGCTGAGAGAAGATGTGGACTGGGGAGCCGGCTAGAGGTTGTGGGTGTAGACTGACAGATGGCGTTTATGTGGGTCAAAGCAAAGGGTACCTGAATCAAGAGTCTCCCTCAAACTTTAACCGAAAGTTACCCCACTGAACTAGAATACTTGCATGAACTGTGACTTGCAAAGTCTGTCTAGCTTGAGCCTTCAAGTGAAGTTGGAGTTTCATTAGTTCATAATCAGTGCTAGTTTGGTTAAAGTTCAAAATTCAAATTTGTTAAAATTAGCTCATCCGAATAACCCACTCTACATCATAGGACAACCAACCAATCACAAATGACATAATTACTATCCTAAATACCAATCATCAAATTAACAGACTTTGTTTTTAAAAAGAACAATTTCCTTGCAAGATTTGCAAATGCCAATCCTTAAACTACAAATGTGCCAATATTTTGAATATTCATTTCATCTTCTGCTATGGACATTCATTTCACAAGGCATTCTAGATTCAGTTTGACAGTGACGCTTCTCAACAGCATTTCCCAAAATAGCCTTCTCAGTAGCTGCCTCAATCCTCACATTTATGACATTTGGGAAATCTTCAGGGTTGGTTGATTTGTTGTTTGTTGTTTTTTTTAAAAACATCCTTCAAAACATTTTAAAATTACTCCAAAGTATCAGTGTTGTACAAGACACTAGGGCTGAAACAAATGTGCATTTTTGTATTTGCAAAGAAAATTCACGTATTCGTTCCCACAAATGAATATCCAAAGTGGTCTTTTAGATGGATGCAAGGAAGCCTCCTCCCGGGGCTGCTCCAGGGGTGCACGCTCGAGTCTGTTCACTTCCAGCCCCACCTGTGTCCACTTTAGACAGACCCAGCAAGTTCCCCAGGACACTAATCCCCACCCCACCCCATAGAGCTGCAGGAGATTGCCCAATGGTGTAGGCTCTAGCACCTACAACTCTATAGTGTTTTCCAGGGCAATGGCGAGCCAGGGGTGGAGCTGCAGCATGGGTCCACCCATCAGATGGACAGCAGCTCCACTTTCAGCCAGCACTCCAGGATGTTCCAAAGTGCCACCGGTAGGGCTTCCCCAGAGCAGGCACAGCCTGCTCCGCTTGCATATCTGGCAGGGTGCTTTTAAGAAGACCATCAGCCCAGGGGTGAAGCAGGCTGGCGCAAGTGCTGCTCTCCATATAAAAAGCACCCTTCGTCACTGGGTGTAAACAGATAGACAGAAGCTTTGTGGGCGGCCAAGTCAGCCTGCTTCACGCCTGAGCTGACCGGTCCATCTCAAGGTGACCCACCAGATATTGGAGCAGGCACACTTGCAGCATTCTGGAACAACCAAGAGCACCGCTAGCGGTGTGAGCCAGCCAAACCCAGGGCACTGGCCCAGAGTGGAGTTGCTGTCCATCTACTNTTTCCTCCATTCTTACCAAGTCTCTTGTTTCCAAGATGCTCTCATCCATGCTATGTGCTGATATCACTCGTACTGCACGTCCGCTCATCATCTGAGGTGTTAATTCCATCCCAGTATCCAACTTATGTTGTATTATGCAAGCTAATGCACTTTCTGGGGAAAACAACAATAATCAAAGATTGGCTTGTGTCTCTCTGTTGCCACGACTTACAATATCAGTAAACCTTCTCTCTCATTCCACAGCTTGCTTTTTAATTTTTGTCTCATACCAACAATAGAGATGTGGTGGTGAAGGCACCTGACTACAAACCTGGAGGTCACGTGTTTGAATCCGGCTTGCTTTCATCCCCAGCTCTCCAGTCATGAACATTGATATGGCACAGTTGGGTTCAGGAAATTTAAGTTACAGTTCTTCTGTCACTCAGGGGCATAACCAAGATGAGGTCTGAGGGGGCGCCTGTAACACCCCCACCCCCATTTAAGGCCAGTGCCCACCCCCCTTCATTTCTCTCATCCATCTGCTATTGCCCTCCTCCTAGGTGTGCCCCCAAAGGAAAGTGCCCCCCCTCATCTGAGTGACCTTGGTTATCCCACTGCTGTAGCTCCTGATGCTCTGAGGCAAATAGTTCCTGTTGGACCCTCCCTCTCCCAGCTCTTCACTGGGAAAGGCCCAGCAAAAGTGCCTCCTTCCCCAGCGGCAGACCATTGCTGCCATATACACACACCCCTTAAGGCTCCCCATGGGGCTCCACCCTAACCACTCAGATGCTTCTCAGGCCAGCAACAGAGGGAAAGGTCCAGCAGGAACTTTAGGACTCGTAATGGCAGGATTCTGCCTCTTGAGGGCAGACACCCCACTCCTAAGAGTGCCTCATGCTTCTGTAGTGGCTCTTGCTTCACCGCACTGCTTTCTTTGCCCTGGCCACACCACCAACCCAAGGCCAGGTCCTGCCCACTATATATACCGCTGCCCCTTACAAAATCCCCAGTTCTCCTGACTAGCCATGGGCTCCCCCTACTCACACAGAAATTGATTCTCCCCCCAGGGGCAGATTGGGAAATCAAAATGGCCCGGGAAAATATAGTCTTAGTGGCCCTGTGTCAGCAGCGCTGGAAATGGGTCAAGGGGGCGTTTCTTGGGGGCAGGCAGAGTGCACCAGATTTGGGGCCTATCAGAGCTGAGTCCCCAGACNTCAGGAAAATTTTCAGGCTTGGGCTTTGGTGAATCTCTGGGGGTAGGGAGCAACCAACCAGAACACCTATAGCTGTCTCTTTGCTTTGTGGCAAGTGGAGATGAACAGAGAGAGGCTTCACTATCCATCAATATTGTTGTTCACATTTTTGTATAGCCCTCTGAATAGCCAAATAATATCAGCACCAGGAATTGATTAGTCACATATTTGCTTATCTTAATAAATTTGTTTCATTTTTTCATTTATTTTGCTATTGAGTTTTATTTCATTGATTTCAACATTCTGTTTCAGTTATCATGGTCATTTCTGCTCCATTGTTTTGGTACTATTGACTGAAAAAACAAGAATACCAAACAAAACAAAATACCAAAATAAATTAAAATATCAAAAATGAAAGAGTCAAAACAGGTGTCCCACAAAAGATAAATAAATAGCAGCCATCTTGCATATCTTCAGAAGCTGGACGAACAGGGGAAATTTGTTGAAAACCTTTGTTTTGACAAAAAATTGTTTCAGCTCCAGCTAACATGGCCGGGTCGTAATTCTTGGGAAGCATGCTGGAAATGTATCCACCACAAAGTTAGAGATGTGTGGGACAGCAATCTCTCCACTTCCTCACAACATTTTCCAGTGTAGAGCAGGAAAAAGCTCCCCCCAGCCATGTTCATCCTCTTCCCTGAGGGTGGGAGTGAACAGGCTTGGAGCTGCCAGTTTGGAAAGTCAATCTGGTTTACACAAGAGCCAGGAGAAGCCCAACACATTGCTGCCAGTGAGCTGGTTGAAAAAGGTCTGGCTCCAACTTTCCCTGCTGCTGCTACCCCCACCACAGCCATGCACAGCCAGAAGAGAAAAGAAAAACACACTGGGTTGGTTGCCATGGCGCACAAGGAGAGATAGAGCCAGTGGGAGCAAGGGGCAGGCACTACCATTGCTTCCGCCAGAGGAAGCAAGTCCAGGCTCAGGTGCCTCACAACTGCAGAGCCGCGATTGTTGTCTCTGCAGGGAGATCTGAGGGGACCACTCCAGAAGCAGTCATGAGCTAGTAGTAGCAGGAAAGGGTTATGGGAGTGGGAGGAGAGAGACTGGGGAAGATGAATAAGGCTAGCAGGAAGCTGGGTGAAGAGACAGGCTGAGGGGAGTGATAGGAGGCGAGCAGAGGGGAGTTGTGGGCTGGGGGCATGAAGCAGCAGGATGGGGTTGGTGAGGGCAGATGGGAAGGGGAGTTGGGGTGGTGGAAGCAGGCTGAGAGAAGATGTGGACTGGGGAGCCGGCTAGAGGTTGTGGGTGTAGACTGACAGATGGCGTTTATGTGGGTCAAAGCAAAGGGTACCTGAATCAAGAGTCTCCCTCAAACTTTAACCGAAAGTTACCCCACTGAACTAGAATACTTGCATGAACTGTGACTTGCAAAGTCTGTCTAGCTTGAGCCTTCAAGTGAAGTTGGAGTTTCATTAGTTCATAATCAGTGCTAGTTTGGTTAAAGTTCAAAATTCAAATTTGTTAAAATTAGCTCATCCGAATAACCCACTCTACATCATAGGACAACCAACCAATCACAAATGACATAATTACTATCCTAAATACCAATCATCAAATTAACAGACTTTGTTTTTAAAAAGAACAATTTCCTTGCAAGATTTGCAAATGCCAATCCTTAAACTACAAATGTGCCAATATTTTGAATATTCATTTCATCTTCTGCTAAGGACATTCATTTCACAAGGCATTCTAGATTCAGTTTGACAGTGACGCTTCTCAACAGCATGTCCCAAAATAGCCTTCTCAGTAGCTGCCTCAATCCTCACATTTATGACATTTGGGAAATCTTCAGGGTTGGTTGATTTGTTGTTTGTTGTTTTTTTTAAAAACATCCTTCAAAACATTTTAAAATTACTCCAAAGTATCAGTGTTGTACAAGACACTAGGGCTGAAACAAATGTGCATTTTTGTATTTGCAATGAAAATTCACGTATTCGTTCCCACAAATGAATATCCAAAGTGGTCTTTTAGATGGATGCGAGGAAGCCTCCTCCCGGGGCTGCTCCAGGGGTGCACGCTCGAGTCTGTTCACTTCCAGCCCCACCTGTGTCCACTTTAGACAGACCCAGCAAGTTCCCCAGGACACTAATCCCCACCCCACCCCATAGAGCTGCAGGAGATTGCCCAATGGTGTAGGCTCTAGCACCTACAACTCTATAGTGTTTTCCAGGGCAATGGCGAGCCAGGGGTGGAGCTGCAGCATGGGTCCACCCATCAGATGGACAGCAGCTCCACTTTCAGCCAGCACTCCAGGATGTTCCAAAGTGCCACCGGTAGGGCTTCCCCAGAGCAGGCACAGCCTGCTCCGCTTGCATATCTGGCAGGGTGCTTTTAAGAAGACCATCAGCCCAGGGGTGAAGCAGGCTGGCGCAAGTGCTGCTCTCCATATAAAAAGCACCCTTCGTCACTGGGTGTAAACAGATAGACAGAAGCTTTGTGGGCGGCCAAGTCAGCCTGCTTCACGCCTGAGCTGACCGGTCCATCTCAAGGTGACCCACCAGATATTGGAGCAGGCACACTTGCAGCATTCTGGAACAACCAAGAGCACCGCTAGCGGTGTGAGCCAGCCAAACCCAGGGCACTGGCCCAGAGTGGAGTTGCTGTCCATCTACTCGGCAGACACATCCTGCAGTTCCACTCCCAGGCCACCATTGCCCTGGCACCATCAGAGTTGTGGGCGCCAGCCTAGAATGTCAGGTGATCGCCTGCAACTTGATCTTGGGAGAGGTGCTGTGGGGGGGGTGGGGAGGGAGACCTCGACCAGGGGAAACCACTGGGTCCATCTAAAGCAGACCTATTCAGGACTGGAAGCAGGCGGACAGCTGCTCCAGGGGTGGGCTGCCTCCGAGTCTGTCTAAAAAAAACCACTGTAGTGAAATTTCCTTCTTCATATCTTTAGTTACTTTGGTACTTCAATTGAAAATAAAACATCCACAGCTGTGAGGCACTAAAGAGGGGGAAGTGGCCTTTCAAAGTTACAGGGAACTGTGCCAGCCACTTGCCTCTCAGGCACACATCCGCCAGCCTGAGAGGCAGAACGAAAATGAAATTAGCCAACAGAATGCTTTTTGCACTAAATTTTGTTGGTTTCCCTAATAACTAAAACAAAATATTGGGGTTAAAAATGTTTAGTTATTAGGGAAACAGAAATGAAATGAACACCCCTAAATTAGCGACCAAGGAGTGAGGTGGCTCACTTGAGCCCAGGCCCTGGACTCTGAGGGGGAGGGAGAAAGAACCTGAAGAACATCTCTAGGAAATTTTCAGAGGGGGAGGGAGCAAGGCCAGCACACCACCCCCACCCACTCTAAAAAATTCCTAGCAGCACTCAGGCAGCTTGCAAAGAGTTGAGCGGAGAAGTTATTATGCCCCCATACCCACCCACTAATAAAAACTCCTTCCTGGCCAAGTTTCTGTCAGTTCTGGGGGGAGATGGGTCAGTGTTACCTTCCTGAATAAGCCCCACACCTCACCCTGGACACTCCACTCCCTTAGCCTTACAGGAAGGGGGACATAACTGGGACATGAATTGGGCCCACCTCAGCCTTGTTCTGCCACTGCAGAAGTCCATGAGGGGCACCCACAAATCTAGAAGCTGAAGCAGCAAAGGAGACAGAAATGAGGGCAGAAATGCCATACAATTAGCTAATTTGCACTGCAAACTTCTCAGAATTTCTCTCAAGATTTACAAACCGTTGGCTTCAGTCCTGAACCATCTTAACCATATTCGCACCTCGAAGTCCCCCAAACCAATCTAGATCCAAATCGGAACACCGACCCCTCGGCCCATCTCACGCAGAATCATACACATAGGTAAAATTAAGATACCTAGCTTTCACCTCCTCTGACAAAATGCTGGAAATAAAATTTGTGAGGATCAGACCCACAGCTAGCCAGCACCCTGCCACTGACCTTTTGTGACTCACCTAGGAGTATGGAGCCCAGGGGTAGGCAATTAAGGGTCAAGTGACCCACAGTTAGGTATAAGACAGGAGGAGTTCCCAGCTCAAAGACACTGCCAGGGAGTGGCAAGGGTTGAAACCTTCCCCAAGGAGGAGGGGAAGAGGCTGGAGTTTGCCATGGGGCCCTACACCATAGGGGCTCACCCTGGAACTGGATGGCAAGTGAGCTAGGACAGGGGGCCTGTTACAAAGCCCATCCCAACCTTGAAAGGATTGGCTAACCTGGAAGACAAAGCTACCTATGCATGTATGGATAAAGGTGCGATGGTGGTGTGTGCAGTGGAATACAAATAAACAAGCACTAAGAGAACAGAGCCCAAGGAAGCCGTAATTTTGGAGCCTTGTCCTGCTACAATTTAGGCTGCATTCCCAACTGTAGCGGTGGTGGCAGCAGAGGGAGGGGCAAGGGAAGACAAGGCAGCGCAGAGGAGCTGGCTGACAGGAAAAGAGCCGGTGTGAACGGGGATCTGCTGCGGCTTCTCGCACACATTTCAGGGCAGGATTTTGCGCCCTGACATGCGCGAGAGAAGCTGTGACAGATCCCCATTCGCATTGGCTCTTTTCCTGTCAGGCGGCTCCTCGACGCTGCCACGTCTTCCCACGCCACTCCCGCTGCTGCCACTGCCGTCGCAAATGGAAATGCAGCCTTACTACACACACACCACCTTCAAAAGGTTAACAGTGTGCAAAGTTCCAAATCACACCAGTTCTATTTCAGTCTCTAATACCACGTTGCCATAAAAAGGGTGACAGAAGTATCCCAGCAAATTACAGACCTATTAGTCTGATTAGTATTATTGCGAAAAAGTACACTAAATTACTCCTAAAGAGACTGGAGAGCTTGGCTTCTGATACCCACCTGTTTTGCGAGGAACAGGCTGGTTTCCGCTCAGGTTACTCCATGTGTGACCAGTGTTTCACGTTGACATTCCTGATTAACAAATATGTCCATGTCAATAGGAGGAAGTTGTACACGGTCTTCATTGATTTGAAGGCCGCATTTGATATGGTGGACATGGATCTCTTGTGGAGTAAGCTGCGGAAAACCAACATAAACAAATGACTGGCTTACTTGGTACAGAAGATCTACAGTAACACCAATGTTAGAGTCAGGATCGCCTCAGCAGGAACTTATACAGACTCCATCCCGACTACAAGAGGGGTTAAGCGGGGATGTGTGCTGGCCCCATTCTTATTTAATTTTCTTATAAATGACATTGTTCCACCACTCCAGGGGAAGGAGTTCCATCCAGCCTGTATCAAGCAAAGAGCATTGTCCATTCTTACCTATGCGTATGACATGATCTTAATCTCTACAACGGAAGTAGGGCTGCACAGGTCTCTTATGGCCGTGGGGGAATATTGTATGATCAACAAACTACAGATTAATTACACCAAATCCAAAGTCATGTTGTTTTGTAGATGCTGGGAAAGCAAACAGTGGTTTATTAATGGCCACTCCTTAGAGCAGGTTAAGGCTTACAGGTATTTGGGTCTGTTATTTAACTCTGGTGACAGTTGGTCTTCGCATATTGATGCCTTGAAATTAAAGTTGGCAAGTACCATCACGGGCATACTCAGATTCTGGAGAACATGTGGAGGGAGAGCGTTTGGTCCTATGTTGACTCTATTGAAACTAAAGATCCTACCCCAAGTACTATATGGGGCAGAAAGTTGGGGGTATGAGGCAGATAATAGACTGGAAACAGCCCAGAATAAGTTCTTAAGTAGTATCCTGGGTGTCCCGTTAGGAACCCCAGCTTGTCTCCTACGAACTGAGATAGGAGTGCCCCCTATCGAACCACAGGCAAAGGTCAGAATATTGCTTTATTGGAAGTGTCTGACACAAATGCCCAACGAAAGACTGCCGAAATTGTGCTGGTCAGAAATGGAGGCATCTGATTCTAACTACGAGTGGCCAGTACAATTAAGGGCCCTTACAAGGGAAATGGGATTCTCGCTCCCTTTCCTAGCTTCTTTCTCTATTGAGCAGACACGTAAAATGAGTAAACAACGTCTGGATGACTTGTATAGGCATAAAGATCTACTGGCCATTAGTCAGAATAAGGTGGCCCCTTGGTACGGTCTCTTAAAAGGTCAACATTTATTGGAACATTATTTAACAGTAATTTCTAGTCCCCAATTGAGGAATTCCCTGACATTGTTAAGGTTCCAGATGATGCCCTCATCAGTTCTTGAGGGCAGATATGACAATATCCTTCACAAACTGAGATTATGCTCCTGTGGGGCAAATGCCCCTGATGATTTGCCCCACTATTTATTCATATGCCCTCTTCTTGCAGCCCCTAGATCTAAGTATCTAAACCCATTGATGCAACAGTGTGCACCACGGCATGACCGCGCGAAAATTCTATTCCTGCTTGCTAACCCAGCGGAAAAACATTAAAGAGGGTGGCTAACATGGCTTATGCCTTTATGGTCTGTAGAAGGAATAATAAAAAAGGCCGAATAGGTCGGTTCATCATAAAAGTTTTAATGGTGCCTGTCCATGGAATCTAGCTGGAAATGAATTATTTTGTTTAAATATACGTTCTTAGTATTGGAAATGATTTATTTTGATTTCTTCTATTTTCATTCACCTGGGTTCTTTTAGGTGCCAAATTTGCTCCTGTTTTCTGTTTTATATTATCTGTTTTCTTCTTTTGATTTTAACTTTGTTTTAACTTGACTTGTTTAAACTTGTAATTTTGTTATAACGAAATTGGTTGGAACAATAAACTAACGATTCATTCATTCATTCACCATGTTGTCTAATTATTTTGTCAGGCTTTTTCCCTCCAGATGATTAATTTTAAAAGGCTTCTTTTCTTGAAAGTCAAGAAATAAATGAAAAAACAACTGATGTTTTAATCTATGTAAATCTGAAAATTCAGAAACAGATATGGAAATACTGAGATAATTAAGGTAAGACAGAGCATTAATTTGACTGTCTAAAGCATTCAATGAGAGAGGCAATGCCAGTCTAGTTTATTGTCTGAAATAAATCAGGATCGATGTTTCAGAGCTGATTAGCTACCTCATAGCCAATTGCAATCTATTGAAAACAGCAGGCAGTTTGGGTCCTTTTGCAAATCCAGGTGCTTTTCATTGAAACACTCTTTAAAAGTGATTAGTATGAAACTGTGTTTTTACCAAGGCTGGCCTTAGAATTTGCGGGGGCCAAGGTAAAGATAAAATGTGGGGTGCCTGTTGACCTCTCCCCATGGGGGCACCCTCTGAAAGACCCTATAGATGGTTGTGTTTGGAGCCCTGCTGGGAGCAAGTGGGACTGCCACACCCTACCTTTGTGAAAATGGTGGCCAGTCTAGTAGACAAAAGAGCAGGACCCAGCACGGTTGCCCTGTGGTAAGGCCAAGGCCAGCCCTGGGTTTAATTTATTTGGATTAATCATCAGGGCTGGTGTTGCAGTAAGACATTGTAAGAGACACAGCAAGAGTGTGTTGGTTGGTGATCTGATTTAACTTTGGCATGCAATGATATCTGAATGTAACTATCACAATTTGATTTAGTTTGGGCATTTGATTTGATTTAAGTTGGGCATATTGAGAATCAAATTCAATTTTATTTAGGAAAGCAGGGT
>QEPC01013329.1:4037239-4048558 GCA_003113815.1 Sphenodon punctatus | reverse complement strand
TCTCAGGCCTGCTGGCTGTTCTGGACCATCTCTCTGCTCTTTGCCTTTGCTTGACCGAAGTTAGGTCTGGCTTCCTTTGTCCAGGCCAGGAGAACATAAGATATCAATAACACTATATTCTATTGCCACAAACCGAATGCAGCCAAACCGAACGGACGAACCCGAACCGCGATCTGTTCACCCAACCCTAAAAAGCAATGGCAAAATTACCCAAAAATGCAGGATGGAGCCCTTAATATGGATGTGCAAACTCCCGTGGGTTTGGGGTTTGGCCCGTTTGGGGTTCAGCCAAACCCGAAATCATTCGGTTTGGCCCATTTGGGCCAAACCCGTTCGGGGGGGCCAAACTCGTTCTGGCGGGGGAACATGGTTTTCTCTCCCCCCTCCCCTCTCCAGGCTGCATGGGTGGAAGGGGTGCCGGGGAGCGGCTCCCCCCCCCACACCCTGCCGAGCCTGGGAATTTTTTTTTAACCCCCCCATCCCAGAGATTGCCCTACCTGGTGGTGCCGGAACTCTGGCCCTGAGGATGGCGGCAGCAGTGACAGCGGGTCTGGCAGTGGCGATGCTCCAGAGCACTTCAGGCCTCTACTAGGCCTTCTGGGTCAAACAGAGAAATTCTGGGTCAAAGGGAGAAATTCCGGGTCAAAGGGAGAAATTCTAATATATCTTCTGCTTTGGCGGGTTATTTGTTGCAATAATATCTTATCTACTTACTGGGAAGTTTAAAGTGAAGTAAAAAGTGTCCATTCCACCTGCTCAGCACCCTAGAGGTTAAACAACTATTCAATGCAATATTCAATGTTGTTTCGAACTGAATCAAAACAGGCCAGGTATTTGCTCTGTTCCACACAGAGATTCACATCAGATCTTTTGGTTTGGTTCATTCAGAACTTTTGGTTTGTTCTACTTAGTCTGATTGTTCATGTGTTATAAACCAAATACACCAAATAACCAAACAAGCTGATATCTACTTTGAATGCAGACATTTAATTGGATATTCCAATGCCTATCTGAATGTGCAAATAATATCCAAAAAGACTGTCTGAGCTATTTATTTCACTGCTACTCAGCATAGAATAAAGTAATTGGGGGGGGGGGGGGGAGAGAATGAGGCCCAGTGATGATTGTTCTTTAAATATGCCCAAATGATCATGCTGGTGATGTAATTTTTCAGCACTACAGGCTTGCATGGCACTTTTACAGATATATAGGAATGCAGAATATAACTTCCTCAAAGTTTTGTTCATGAAGACCCAGATTTCATATGGAGGGCTGTGATCAACTGAGGCTTTTGCAACTGCAATTGTACATGTACACGGAATAGTAATTGCCCATAGGCCTGGGTAAAGGCTTCATTTTGCATATGCAATGTGAATTTAAAAACAACCTGTTCTCCTGAGATTTCCATTCCAACTCAGGGTAATTTCAGACATGACGATACCACGGTCAACCACAGTGAACCTCGGTCAATCCCGTGGCGCGGCCAAAGAGCCATGAACGTCTGATCAGCGGCATCTAGATGTTTGCCATGGTCAATTACCCAGAGGGGCCAAAGCCAACCACGCTTCCAGAGGTCGGGACGGGACCATCCCTGGAAGCTTGGTGAAAGTGATTCCCACTGGGGAACTGCCACAAGCAACGACTGAACACCAACCACCAGGCGGAATCATAACGAATGATCCCCAGTCGTGGCAAGAGCATGCATCGTTGCTGTCAGGCAACGAGCAACACACAGACCGGGGAGGGAGATTTAAAAGGCACACAGCAATAGGGGAACATGGCAGGATGGAGCAAGATGGAAGGGAGAGGAGAGCAGAGGGCAAGTGAGGCAGGGGGAAGGAGTAGGAGGGGGGTAGGGCACAGGGGGCTTTGTATGGATAAAAAACACAAGGAGTAGCTACAACAACAGCTTTATTATCTGCTTCATGGTAACAGGAAGGAGGAAGGGGATCGGATCAGCTTCAGGTCACATGGCTGTGGGTGGGCACGTGTGCCGGGACGGCTGGTGATGTGACCCGCCTGTGCGGACGCGGTGGGGAGCCTGGAACCGGGATGGCCCATGGCAGCACACGGGGGCCCCTGGACCTGCCCTGGTTCTGTGACCCTCCCATGCACCTGTGGGGCAGGCCACAGGGGGCTCCGGACCCGCCACAATTTCATGACCCGCCCATGCACCTGTGGGGCAGGCCACAGGGGGCCCCGGACCCGCCACAATTCCATGACCCGCCCGTGCACCTGTGGGGCAGGCCCCAGTGCGTCCTTAAAAGCTGTCCTTCCCCAGCACCCCGCCACCAGCTGGCCGGGGGCTGCTCAGCTATGCCGGTGGGGCCTTCCCTGGGCTCCTCATGCTGGTTGTAGTCGCCTGCCAGCCAGTGTGTGCCTGCAATGGTGCTCCAACCCTGGATGCACCTGCGCTCCCATCAGTGCATTCCACAACTGGTTGCCTGTTGTCATCACCTCCCTGCTATCAGGGCTTTCTGGACATTCTGTGCACTCAGTTCCTGCAGCTGTGCTGGGTCCGCTTCCCACGCATCACTTGCTAGCCATCCCATATTGCAGCCTGCAGTCTTATCGCGTGTCCTTGGAGCTCCCCTGCTTCCCTCCCAAGCCCACATGGGACCGTGGGACCCCTCTTTCCTTGCTGGTCAGACCCTCTGCCTGCTGGACCATGGCCCCATCCCATGCCCTGGATCGCCTGGTGCCCCCCATAGCTCGACCTTCTGGGAGACCATGGACCTATGTGACCTGTGACATTCCCTGACTGTGCAACTGCTCCTGTGCTGCCCGGATACCCACTCTGGTGCCTATGCGAGTCTGAGCTCCAGTCTTCGCTGCTTTGGCTATGAGGTAAGGTGAGCGGTAGCACGTGCCGGCTCCATGCGGAGGCGCGTGACCTCCGTCCCTTTCCCAATGAGCGCATTCCAGAGATAAGGTGCTCGCATATGGCATGTCCATTGAGGAGACCGTGTCCACCCTCTTGGTCTGTGGCCTGGCAGGGTTCACTACCTGTCTGGAGGAGAGGGGCCCTGCCCTGGCCGTTTCCTTCTTCTGCTGCATCCACGGGGCCCGTGGCTACCAGCGGTCTTGTGGGGCGGTGTATTACTGCCTGTTGGAGCTTGGGCACCTGCCATGGCCCCCTGCTGCTGACTATACCTTGTCAAAGCCTGCTGAACCAGAGCTGGCAGTGCTGGCTGCTGTGTGGTCCCGTGCTGATGTTCAGGTGGGGCTTGCTGGGCCGGATCCGTTTGAGACCTACTACCTCATTTCCCACCACATGGCAGGGCTGGGATACCACCGGGGCATGCTTCAGTGACCCCACTATGTGCATCTGGTGAGGCACCCTGTGTCTTTGGTGTGATGTATTACAGCCCCACCATGTGCTCCCTGCACCTCCCTGCTGGCTCGGGGCACTGGCTGCTTGCTCCATGCCGTTCTGGCCTCGCGGCTGTTTTGACTGGTTCGCTTGCCTCCGTTCTGCTCGCCTGTGTTGCTGTGCCCCCACCATGGGCACCCCCTGTCCTCTGCTGCCTGTGGTGTTCCTCTCCATGCCCGGCCCCCCCTTTGGCTGGTTCCTGCTGCCTGACACCGCTACCGGCTCTCCCCGTGGTGTATTTCTCCCTTGCACGACTGCCCACTCACCTGTGTCTGTGATCTGCCCCCCTCCCACCCCCTGGGTGCCTCCTTGACTGTGTGGGACTTGGGGTCACTAGACAGTGCCTCCTGGCTTCCTCCGGGGGTTGGGGGGGTGCATGTGCTTCCTGCAGGCTCCTGCTCGCATCCATCCCCGGCCATGCTTCTGCATCAGTGCGGGGGATCCTTGCCATCTGGACCTGCCTTGGACCGCTCTGGTGCCTTCCCCAGCTTGTTTGCCCTCCCCCTGAGACCTTGCTCCATCCCTGTGGGGACCCCTGTGACTTGGGCTGCCTGTGTTGCTGTTGGGTGGTCCGTGCTCCCTGTGCTGTTGGTGGGGTTCTGGATGCCTTTCACCATGTCCTGGACTGTTCCTAGCCCGGTCCCCTCCACTGCCTTGGCCTGGGGCTCCCCCCTGCCCCGTGTCCATGGTGCTGTGTGTGTTGACCTTCCCTGTGTGCTCCCCCATTCCTACCTTTCCCGTACGGGTGTGTTTGCGCCCGGGCGTGTGTGTTTGCTCTGTGTTCTGCTGTGTGCATGGCTTCCCTGTGTCTGTTGTGTGTGCTGCCTCTGCTGCTGGTCTCCCTCCTCCCCCTCCCTTCCCGTTTCCCTTGTGTGGGCATTGCCTTTTGGTGCTTTTGACTTCCTTTGCCCTCAGTTGGCCATGTCTGCCTCCTGCCCCGCCCTCCGTCTTCTGGGTGTTCTGATCTCGGTCCGGAATCGGCATAATGTCTGTTGCGCTGCCTCCAGACGTGGTCCGTCTGTCCGTTTCCTTGCTGTGGTCCTGCTCCCATCACGTGTGTTTGGGGCTTTCCTGGACCACAGGAGGGGGTTTGCCGGCTCGCCACGGTTGGGGATCCACTGTGGTGACCCGGGAGCGCGTAGCGTCTGAAATTACCCTCAGTCTTTTGATCTAAATTCAGATAAGTTTAGAAAATAGAAATGTTATTTCCAAATGCTATTTCATATCAAATCTTCCAATTTTAGGGTGATTCATTCTTGCCCACTGTCTTCCCGGTAAAGCTACTGTGAGCTGCTTGTTAAAAAACAAAAAGAAATCTGGTATCAATTTCTCTTTCAAATCCTGAGACGCTAATAAATTTACTGAGTAAACTGGAATATTTGTTTGGATTCTACTAGAAGCCATTTTTCACTTTTATGAAAAAAAATGCAAATGGAGGGGTGTTTGTGTGTGGAAGAAGCCACCCAACTAATTGCTTTCATATGTTTCCTTCAAAGTGAAATTAAAAACTGGGGGTTCTCATGGAAATGCTGACAGTCTAGATGCTTAAGTGTAGTGGCACAGATGAAGTGGTGGATAAAAAACATCAACAAAACCCAAATAATAAACTAACTTCATATCTGTGGCAGGGAGGAACAGCATCTTGTGAATATCTGAGAAGCTGAGTCTTCTGCAGGACTAATCATATGTCTAAAGTTAGGCATGTTTAACTATTTGCCTGAGGAGTACATTTCTGCATAGCTTCATTCTCTAGATCAGGCTGCCTTTAAAGGATGGGTGCAAACACATGCCAGTTTTGCAAAGCCCCCAAACAGGAGAATTATTATTATTATTATAAACATTTATATAGCGCCAGTCATGTACTTGGCGCCGTACAGAACATAGAAATGGACGCAGTCCTGCCTGTGGCTTACAATCTAAAAGACAAGGAGGGGGAGACAGGGAGAGGGGACAGTGGGAGAGACAGGGGAGAAGACAAACAAACATTCAAGCAGATGCGAAGACTCAGGTGCGTATGCTTGGCTTGGTTACAGTCAGGTTGGTTGCAGCAGTCTGCAGAAGAGGGCAGACAATAAGCAGGCATGATCAGCAGGCACTGGGAAAGGTGGCGAGGAAAATGTGGGTCTTGAGGAGGGATTTGAAGGAGCGGAGGGAGGGGGCAAGGCGGATGTGGGTAGGGAGGGAGTTCCAGGCATGGGGGGAAGTTTCAGGCATGTTTGGAAAAAGGAATTTTCTACCCACTGGGAGATAGGGATTTTTGTGGAACTTTGCGATAGTCAGCTTTTTGTGAGACTTTTAAGTACTGCATTAGGCAAGTTGCCACATAAGAGCAGATTTCAACAAGGAAATAAAATGAATATTTTATGAATGAATCTTTCAGTTCTGTGTCTAAAGAACTGGAGGGGAAAAAAACCACATTCTTATATGATCTTAGATTTCAAAACTCTCTGGATTGTGCCATGGTTTGGCTTAGTTTATGATTCATTGTTTTTGGGGGGGTTAAGAAGACTAGCTAGTAGCTAAACAAAAAAGGATGAGCTCATTCTGTAAATCTCTCTTGCTTGGGCAATCCGAGTAAATTCTCAATCCAATTATTTTATTTACTTATATAAACTTATACCCTGCACCCTCCTGTAAAAAGCCACTCGGGGTGGCTAACAATATAAAATTTTAAAAATATATAAAATACAATAGTACAAAAAAAAAAACAACAAATATAAACCACCACCATAAAATAGTGAGGCACCAAAAAATAAAACCCTAGCCCCATAGTCCTCCCATCAGTTATGCGGGGCACCCATTCTGTACCAGTTTTTTCTGGCCGTGATCACAATAGGCATCACTGAGCTCCAGTGGAATCCTGCAAATCCAGATTCCTTCAGAACACTTAGGATATTATCTGGATTTGCAGGTGTCTGGAATTGTGGGGACAGACTGGACACAGCTCCAGCAGCTCCACACAGCTCACAGCTCCAGGAATTTTAGTCTGTCCCCAGCTGGAGTGGGAGCAACCGTGTGCAGAAGCAGAGGAGGAGTCCCTAAGGACACCCCCTTCCCCCCCCCCCCTTCCTCCCCAGCAGCTCCAGCCCCTGCTAATGCCAGGGACAGGCTGCAGCTCTCTGCATCCAGGGAATCCAGACTCTACAACTTCAAATTGGGAGTCTTGAGTTGAAATCAGTCTTCCCGGATGGCACTGGTGATCTCATTTTTGTTAACCTCAACTCCATGTCTGTACAACCAGGTGCTGGCTTGATGGAAGTAGAGAGCTGCCTCACTACCATATTAGTCTTCAGTCACGTCAGTCACGTCACTGAGACTGTCACAGACACTGTAAATCTATGGAGATGGATGAATGGATCCACTAACAAAAACTCAAAGAATTTCAAAACTGGAGGGTTTGTTTTAGACCTCTTATTACAAGCATATTCCCTGCGGCAGTGGCCTCGATTGAGCAGCTTAATAGAGACCTCAGTGGTCTCTATTATGCTGCATATGTTAGCAATAACAGAGGTCTCCATGGGTATTTTCAGACGTTACGTGGTCAATGTCAACCACAGTCAATTCCCTGTGGTGCCTTGGACCATGTAACGTCTGTTGGGGGGAACGGATATTCCCCCCCAGGTGTTACCATGGCGGGGAATCACATTCACCACATGAGCGGACGCAGCGGCGGGACCGGAGGCCATCGTGTGGTGAAGGCGATTCCCCGCCGTGGTGACCCCCACTGTCACGTCTGGACGGCGGCCACGGCCCGGAATCCCCGCAGGGATTTCGGCCTGTGGCCATAGCGGGCAAGCGCTGCGGTGGCATTGACCGCGGCAGCCACCCGTCTCCCCAGAGGGCGGGCGGCAGGGAGCGTGGAGGGGGCGGAGCCGTGCGGCTGCACGTTGCACCATGCGGCCCCGCCCCCTCCCCGATTCCCCACCAGGATTCCCCGGCACGTCTGTTAGGGCGTTACGGGTGATCCCGGCGGGGGATGAATTCATTGATTTGGTGATGGGGCCAATTGCCCCCATCACGTCTGAAAACACCACATGAGGCAGCATTTATAACAGACTCTGTCGTCACAGTCAGGTACTCGTATCTCTAGCACGCTTTGCTTGTGTAGAACCCCTCTAGGCCCAAACCAGGGAGAACTCGGAGCAGTCACCTCAAACATACCTCAGGGACCGCCTCGCCCTCCGCGCCCCGGAGCGGCTCCTTCGGTCTGCCGGGGGTGCCTTCTTGGAGGTCCCCCACGTTAAACGGGGGGCCACAATGGAGAGGGCATTCTCAGTGGCCGGGCCGTGTCTCTGGAACTTCCTACCAGAGGAGGCCCACCTGGCCCCAAGCCTGTTGGTATTTCGACGAAGGTGCAAGACCTGGCTGTTCGCCCGGGCCTTTGGGGAGGGGGTGGGAGTTGATTTTTATCTCCCCTATCCTAGTTGGTTTATATCTCGGGCCCTGTTCTTATTTATGTACTTTTAATATTTGCTATGGTATTTTTATGCATTTTAGATTGTTTTATATTATATTTTATGATTGGAAGCCACTCCGAGCTGTGTTCAGGAGGGGCGGGGTATAAATGCAATAAATAAATAAATAAACACAGCACTATTGGCTGCTCATGTGTTGGGCACTCCAGAGACCTGCTCCTCTCTCTGGTGGTAGGGTGGCCATAGCTCCTCTTTAAAAGAGGACACTTATGAAAAATACATGTTGCAGGGCTGCATTGGTTCCAGTGCAGCCCTGCACCATGTATTTTCCATAAGTATCCGCTTTTAAAGGGGAGGTATGGCCACCCTTTGTGGCGGTGACATGTCCTTCCACCCACAACCAGCTCACACTGGCTGGCAAGGAGCATAAAAGGGATACATGATAGGAGTCAGAGGGTTTCCTAGCTGACCTTTGCATTGCATTGCTTCATATGCTCCTTCTGCTACCTTGTTCCCGTCCTATAGTTCCTTGCCCTGATTCTCCCCATGCACTACTTGGACATACTGCACCAGTTCCTCCGTTGTACCTACCTGCTGCATGACACGGTTGCGTTGGTTTCTTAGCTAAAACCCTGTATCTGCCTGGCTGTTTACAACAACTCTGGGGCCTGGTGAATCTCTTGATGGGCAATGCTATCATTGGCCTTCCAATTCGGACTTAGGTTCATCCTGCATCTATGACCCTGGTTCTAACTGGTTCTTGCTATTTTGTTATTCCTCACTGTATAAATGAAAATAAAGGAACGGTGTGAAGGAAAAAGAATTGGTGTTATGTGCTCTATGTGCGCCAACCTCAAAATCAAACTGCCCAGGACAAAGCACGCCATACATTTTTTTTTTAATGGCAGTACCATGTAAAAATAAAGGACGTTGGAATGTCAAGTGTTAATGTAAGCCGCCCTGAGCCATTTGAGAAGGGTGGGGCTCAAAATTGGAATAAATAAAGAAATAAATAAAAAAATGAAATGAAGAAAAGTTGTCAAAACTGCTGCTGGCAAATCTATTCAGATCTGCAATTAAGGGGATTTTTATCTATATATATCTCTTCTGTTTTCTTATTGGTGTTATTGCTACTTATGTTCTTATTGTTATTATTGTTCCCTGTTGACTTATTGTTATTGTCTTGTGTTGTTCCATAGAAAAGAGCAAGGGGAAGGATGACATGATCTACCTTACTTATTCAGTATTATTAATAGGACAAGGGAGTGACATTATAATCAGACATAATGAAAATGAACAATTTAATGATAGACAACTATGAGCAAACATGAATAGCTTATTTCAAATTCTTAAGGTAATATAAATGAAAGGTTTCGCAGTGTAATGTGTTTTCTATTAAATCTTTCAGAAGTGCCAATAAGGAACAACACTCTGAAAAGGTCATTGCTTTAACATGTCTTAACTGTGACATAGTTAATTGGGGTTTCATTTTTTATTTATTGAAAACAGATTAAGAAAGAAATCTAGGTGGCAAGGATGAGATCAGCCAGTGAGTAGAAGTCAGCAGCCCATACACAGCCAGCTGAACATTTCTTAACTTCACTGACATATCAGTGTCATCCAACATAGCTTGTAAAAACATCTTACTTTGATAATTACTTACTCCCTGTTTTCAACTGAAAGTATCTGGGTAGAGCAGGGATGGCCAAAATGTAGATAATGATTTACTGATATATCACAAGCTAGTTGCCAGTAGAACATGGCGTGGAGAGGGGCAGAGCCGTAACTAGCCTATGGCCAACATAGGGGTGGCCATGGGTGTATTTACATGAGAGGCGCCAACCAACCATACCCCAGGACAGCTGAATCATCAGCTGTGTGTCTGTTGTGCTGCAGCTACCTGCCCAAAATTCCCCTAGTGCTTAGCCAGTACTAATGAGTTGGTGCAGGGCCTTCCCAAGGGAGGCAGACCCCCTCCATTAGTACTGGCTAAGCAAGCACTCCTGCTTGGTCCTGTCTGACAGAAGCAGCAATGAACGGAATCTGGGGAAGGCAGCCATGGCCTGTGTGGTGTAATGGCTAAGGCCACTTTTACACGAGGCACTTAGACGCGCCTCTCGAGTCCCGTATTCAAGAGAAAGCCACGCGGGGAGTGTTTACACGGTCCCTGTGCTACTGAAAGTGACGTGCTGCCCGTTCGCTTCAGTGACGGTGGCTACAGACGTGGGGCTTTCAAGTGGCACGTTCTGTAGAGCTGAAAATTGAGGTCTACAGAATGCGCCTTTTGAAAACCCCGCATCTGCACCCACCGCCGCTGAAGCAAACAGACGGCCATCACTTCCGGTAGCACGGGGAGCATGTAAACACTCCCCAAATGGCTTTCTCTTGAATATGGGGCTCCAGAGGAGCTTCTAAGTGCCTCGTGTAAAAGTGGCCACAGTGTTCAGTACTTGGACTGGGAGATGCCCCTGATTCAAGTCTCACCTTAGCCAGAAACTCACTGGGTGATCTTGGGCCAATCATGATATTCTCTCAGCCTTGTTGTTGTTGTGAGGATTAAAAGTTGTGTTTATTAGTTATATGTAAAATGTTCTGAGTGCCATGGAACTCTATATAAAAATAAAGATTATTTCTATTTATTATGACTTTTAAGAACCCAGAGGGATTGAGAAGAGGTCTCCAGGGGCCCCATATTTTTTTCTTTGCCCTGGACTCTGCAAATTCTACGGCCAGGCCTGACTGAACACATTGGCCCAATGTGGTCACATTGGGTGAAAACAGGCATATGGGAGGTGCAGTGGCTCCCCGGTACAGGGTACAGCAGGAAACAGTGGTTACCACTCTTGGAGTCGGGAAGGGGCACTGAATAAATATGCCTGCAGCTGGAGAGCTGGGGGGGGGCACAACAGATGTGTGGGCAGCTGCCCCCTACTCCCAGTGCCTGTCCCCCACCATGACGGGCAGCGATGGTGATCAGACATGGTGCCCGTCCATGGCGGCCCCTGCCCTGTGGTGAGGATGGCAGGACCAACCAGACACATGGCCCATTGTGTCCCACTGGGTGTCTTAACTGGGTTCAAGAGTTCAACCCAGTTAAGACTCTGAGATGTCTGCTCCCTCCTCCCCTCTCCACATTTTCCCTCCAAAACCCAACTGGTACAGCACTAATAATAACAACGATAACGACATTGTCATTTTTGTTTCTCGTTATTATTTTCATTATGGTTTTTGTTATGTTTTTATTTTAGTTATTGGTATCGGTATTGGTATTGTTATCAATATTCTCTGTTGTCATTTTCAGTATTCTCGGGTGTTGTTATCATTGTCGTTATTCTTGGTTGTCGTTTTCGTAATCTTCATTATTGCTATTGTAATAACGAAAATGACATGGACACCCCTCTCCCTGTCTCCCCCTCCTTGTCTTTTAGATTGTAAGTCACAGGCAGGGACCGCGTCTATTTCTATGTTCTGTACAGCACCAGGTCACACTACTGGCTTTATATAAATGTTTATAATAATAATAATAATAAT
>QEPC01013329.1:4011395-4025201 GCA_003113815.1 Sphenodon punctatus | reverse complement strand
GAAGTAGGCAGGGAGAGAGAATGAAGTGGGCAGCGGAGGTGGTGGCAGGGGGACAATGAAGTGGGCAGTGGGGGGGAATAATTTACTGGAAGCAGGGGGGGGGGGGTGAACTGGGCAGAGCAGGAGGGATAAACTGGGCAGTGGGGTGGGAGGAGACTGAACCAGGCAGTGGGGAGGGGAGAGTGAATTGGGCAGGGGGGGATGAACTGGGCAGCGGGAGGAAGGAATAAACTGAGCAACCCAGGACCCGCTGTCAGGGTTCCCTCCCGTAGTCCAGCAGGTTTGGAGTCTTGGAGTAATGTTGGACTCGGATCTCCGCCTGGATCGGCAGGTGGAGATGGTGGCTAAGGCTGCCTTCCACCAGCTGCGTCCATATATTTCCAGACCAGACCTGGCCTCCCTCATCCATGCCTTCATCACCTTGAGGTTGGGCTACTGCAACGTGCTGTATGTGGGGCTTCCCTGGATGCTTGTTCGGAGGCTGCAGTTGGTGCAGAACACAACGGCACATCTCCTTACGGGGACGAGCCGACGGGAGCATATTACTCCTGTGCTCCGCGTGCTCCACTGGCTGCCTATAGTGCACTGATCCAGATTCAAGGTGTTGGTCTTGGCCTATAAATCCCTACATGTTCTTGGCCCTTCATACCTCAGGGACCACCTCACCCCTCAGGGACCGCCTCACCCTCCGTGCCCCAGAACCACTCTGGATCCCTCTGAACCCTCTAATTACCATCCTGTCTTGCTCCTCCCTTTTGCTTCCAAACTTCTTGAACAGATTGTCTACTCCTGTTCCTTGACCTCCTCTCCGCCAACTCCTCCCTTGAACCCCTCCAATCTGGTTTCCACCCCCTTCACTACACTGAAACTGCTCTTGCTAAGATCACCAACAATGTTCTTGTGACTAAATCCAACCGTCTTTACTCTATTCTTGTCCTCCTTGATCTCTCTGCTGCCTTCGACACTGTTGACCACTCCCTCCTGCTTGAATCACTCCACTCCCTTGGATTCTGGGACTCTGTCCTCGACTGGTTTTCCTCCTACCTTTCTGACCGCTCCTTCAATGTATCTCTTCCTAATTCCTCCCCTCCTCCTCCCTACCCCTCAGTCGGGGTTCCCCAAGGCTCTGTCCTTGGCCCTCTCCTCGTCTCTATCTACACCCAGTCCCTAGGCAAACTCATTGCCTCCCACGGCTTCCAATACCACCTATACGCTGACGACACTCAACTCTCTCCCCCTCTGTTCAAGCTTATCTCACTAACTGTCTCTCCAATATCTCCTCCTGGATGTCTCAACGCCAATTCAAACTGAACATGGTGAAAACTGAACTCATCTTCCCTCCCAATCCTTCCTCTCTCTCTTCTCTATCAATTACCATTGATGGGGTCTCCATCCTCCCTGTCTCCCAAGCCCATAGCTTGGGCTTCATCTTCGACTTGCACCTCACCTTCAAACCCTACATTGACTCTGTTGCCAAATTCTGCTGCTTCTCCCTCCACAACTTTGCCAAGATCTGCCCTTTTCTGTCCGTCTCCTCTGCCAAAACTCTCATTTATGCCCTAGTCATCTCACGCCTTGACTATTGCAGCCTCCCCCTTGATGGCCTTCCCCGCTCTCACCTTTCTTCCCTTATCTCTGTTCAAAACTCTGCTGTCAGGATCATCCACCTAGCCCGTCGCTTTGACCATGTGCAGCCTCTCCTCTCCTCTTTCTACTGTCTCCCACTTCCTGAGCGTATTCTGCACAAGCTCCTCGTCTTCACCTACAAAGCCCTTCACAACCTCTCTCCCCCCTACCTCTCTGCCCTGATCTCCCATGCTCGAGCCCTCCGCTCCTATTCCATCCCCTCCCTTACCCGCCTATGCCTCCCCTGCTCCTCCAACTGCCTTGTCCCTTCTCCCTCCCTGCCCTCGTCCACCTTGCCTCCACCCTTCACACCTTCAAGTCCCTCCTCAAAACCCACCTCTTCTGCTCCGCCCTTCCTAATTCCTGCTAACCATCCCCACCCAGGATTATCCCCCACCTGTTATCTGTAAACTCCCAACTTACTGCAACCAAGCCAAGAACGTGTACCTGAGTTTCTGCATCCTCATGAATGTCACATCCTTTGTCTCTCCCTCTGTTCCCCCTTCCCTGTCTCCCTTCCCCCTGTCTTTAGATTGTAAGCTCTCGGGCAGGGACCATGTCTATCTTATTCTTTGTAAAGCACCAGGTACATCGCTGGCGCTATGTAAATGCTAATGCTAATGCTAATAATAATAATAATAATAATAATAATAATAATAATAATTAATAATAAATATATGGACCAATAAAAGATACTGTTTTAGCTACCTTGTCAGTGTCACCATCTAATACAGCAAGAGGTTTATAGAGAGCAGCAGCCCATGATTATTAGTCACTGCATTAGAAGTAAGAAATTCTACTTTCAAGTGGAACATTGAGATGCAGTAGGAAGCTTGTATCCAGTCATCTTAATGACTTTGTGGTTGTTGCAGAGCATACAGATCGAAGGGCAGGGGTTCTGGGAAATCTAAGAATGATCTTAGTGCATTTGTATACAAGACTATTCAGCAAGTTAAGTGAAATGACATAGAAATACACACTCTCTGCCAACAGCAAGATTCCTGGCTATCGTTGTCCTCAGCCTTTACAATACGGGTGCTTCATTTCCAGTAAGTGAAGTGAAGCTCTCTAAGCAAATACTCACATAGAGACATCAATAATGATGCAGTTGAGCAAAGTAAAGCAGAGCCTCTGTCATAGCAGTCGCTACCCCAGTAAGGATTTCAAACCTTATTCCACCTATTACTGTCTTGGTAAAAAAAAAAAAAAAAGGCTTTGTACCTGTGTCCAGTTTCATTTACACCAGTGTGACTCAATAGTAACTGGATTCACATCAGGGTAAGTAAATTCATCAAGCCTTGTAAGTTAAATAAAATAAATAAATAAATAAATAAATAGATATTCTCTGTAAAGCTCTAATGCTGTTGAAGTAAATGGAAGGTCACTGATTTAACTGGAACCAGGATGTCACCTTCTTTATTTGCTATCAATACTATTAAGTCTCAAGCATCCCTTAAGGTGTCTTTAGACATAACGTCAACGGGTGTCTGAATGTGTGTTTTGACCTTGATATGAACACCGGTTTGGCCCTGTGTTCACCATATGGCGCTGCTTAGACACACGACCCATCTTGGGGCAAATTGGTGTTTTGCTTGCCACCCAATCTCAGCACGCAAGCGCTGCTGCCTTGTTCCCTGTGTGCTACCTGCTAACATGCCGATGCCACGCGATATCATTAGACACAACTTTGGCTACATATTTAGTCAGAACATGCAAATTGTCCTTGTGATGCAATGGTGTTCACACTGCATGTTCAACAGGTGGCCAGATTGGTGTTGGGATTGTTATGGAACTTGCGCACAATGGCCAAACACATGCTTAGGGGATTTTACACCCAATCTTTGTTATGTCTCAAGCATCCCGCAGTCTAAATAGACAGACAAAGAAGTCCACAATCACAGATTCCATTGCAACTGGATGGTATAAAAGATAAGAGTATAAGTGGGTTCAAAAAATGATTAGATAAGTTTATGGAGGTTGTGTCCATCAGTTGCTAAGCTGGTAAGGGACTGCAACCTGTGGCTGCCAGGAATTGGGAGTAAATGACAAAGGGTGTTTCCAGACGTGACGGGGCGGCATTCGTCCCATCATGGAAACAACCCTGAGATTCCCTGCTGGGATCACTCCGGCATGGCCAACAGACCGGGGGATCCCGGCGGGCAATCGGGAAGGGAGCGGGGCCGCGCGACGCAACGTGCGGCCACTCGGCCCCGGCCCTCATACACTCCCCCACCGCCCATCTTCTAGGGAGACAGGTGGGTGCCGCAGCCAATACGGCTGCAGCGCCCGCCCGAAATGACCACGGTCCGGAATCCCGGCGGGGATTCTGGGCCGTGATCGCTGTCCAGACGTGATGGGTCCCTTCATCCCCGCTGGGAATTCCATTCACCATGCGATCAGCACTGGCCTCACGGGCTCAGCCCGATCGTGTGGTGAATGTGATTCCCGGCGGGGATTGAGCATGGGTAACATCTGGGGGGGAACTTTTGGTTCCCCAACAGACGTTACGGGACCATTCCCCACCACAGGGAATTGACTGTGGTTGAGCGTGATCTCGTAATGTCTGAAAATACCCAATGACTGGCTCAATCTACTTATAGCCCATTGGTACACTTCCTCAGAAATATTCAGTACTGTCCACAGTTGGAGACAGGATACTGGGCTAGCTAGTTAGACCATTGTTCTGATTCAGTGTGGCACTTTTTGTATTTTTAAAGTGCAATAAGCATTCCTATGTACATTTTACTTATTTTGTACATGCACATTGTCACATTAAGTATGGGTCCACAATCTCCTGGAGTGGTTTTACACTTGCAGATTTGGTTAAGATGGGTGTAGCGCAGGGCCGGTGCACATTGGAGGGCACCAGGGGCATTGCCCTTCCTGGCCTGAGCTCCCTCCGCACACTCTTAATGCTTTTAAAAAGAAAGAAAGAAAGAAAGAAAGAAAGAAAACTTCACTGAGTCCCAAAGGCACCAAGGGGCAGGGGGAGGGGGGAGCCAGCAACACGCTCCAGACTTGCTCCAAGTACTCCAGTTCAGCAATCATCTGAGTGCTTAATGTTGTTGTTGTGCCTCCCTGGACACATGTGCAGGCAGGAGCTGAGGGGGTGGGGGCCAGTGTCTGCAGCTGAGCCTGCTCTAAGGAGTCCCTTAAGGGACAAAACTTTACAAAAGCGATTTGAGCAGCTGGGCTTAGAGCCCATGTTGCCTCAATGGGGAAAAGCACTTTGCTTTTCCCATCAGTGGGGGCAGTGTTCCTGTGAAAGACACTGTCTGGACTGGAGACTCATATGCCCAGGCAGGTTGTGCCTGCACAGATGCTGCTGTTGCTGAGGGTTCAGGCTGCCTGCCTGTACCCCCCACTCCCTAGGGTGGGGTTAAAAGAGAGTTCTCCTCTTAGCATGCTGGTGATCTGCGCCATTTTGGTGGAGAGAGAGTGCTGGCTTTGTTACCCCATGCTGCTGCTGGACTTGCATCAGACACATCCCCATTGGTGAGTTAGTTATTTTTAGTTATTTTTCTGGGAAACACTGGTGAAAAAAGGACTTCTGAGGGCTGTGCGGGGGGAGAGAATGGGGCTTCTGGGGGCTGTGTGCGGGAGAATGGGGCTTTTTGGGGCAGCATGGGGAGGAGAGAATGGGGCTTCTGGAGGCTGCATGGGGGGAGAGAATGGGGTTTCTGGGGGCTGTGTGGGGAGAAAATGGGCCTTCTGGAGGCTGCATGGGGGGAGAGAATGGGGTTTCTGGGGGCTGTGTGAGGGGAGAATGGGGCTTCTGGGGGAAGCATGGAGGAGAGAGAATGGGGTTACTGGGGGCTGCATGGGGGGAGAATGGGGCTTCTGGGGGCAGCATGGGGCTTTTGTGGGCAGCATAGAGGGGAGAGAAAGGGGCTTCTGGGGACTGCATGGGGGGAGAATGGGGCTTCTGGGGGCTGCATGGGGGAGAGAACACGGCTTTGGGGGAATGCATGGGGGAGAGAATGGGGCTTCTGGGGGCTGTGTGGGGAGGAGAAAATGGGGCTTCTGGGGGCTGTGGGGGGGAGAGAATGGGGCTTGTGGGGGCTGCGTGGGGGAAGAGAATGGGCTTCTGGGGGCTGCATAGGGGAAGAGAATGGGGCTTCTGGGTGCTGCATGGAGGGAGAATGGGGCTGCTGGGGAAAATGGAGCTTCAGCAGAGCTGTAACAGTGGAGCATGTTTTGGAGGACAAGTGGAATTCCTCACTAAAAACTGGTCTCTTACTTGGCTGTTTTTGTTGTAAACTGTCTGCTTTCTGTTTTACAGGTGGGGGACCTAGGGACTTGGATGGAAGGGTTTCTAATTGGTTATTGAATGGGCTGTGGCACGGCAGCTCCAGGAACATCTGGACCGCACCGGTTCCTTGATCCCTCCCAGTCTGGGTTTCGGCCTGGGTACGGTATGGAGATGGCATTGGTGGCCTTGGTTGACGATCTCCCCAGGATTTCCCAAAGTTGGCTTTTTAAGCTGTGGGAGACATGTCTCCCATCTAAAAAAGCCCTTACTCTCAGTTTAGCCCCCTCAGTTTAGTGGACACCCATCCCCCCCAGGGCCTAACCTGCCACTGCTGCCGCTGCTCTCGTCACCGCTGCTGTCACTACCGCTGCTCTGTGGAGCGGGTCTAGCCCCCCAATGAGACCTAAGCTTCCCGGCCCCAGGTACCATCGACTCCCTCCCCCTCTTGGGGGAGGGGGGTGGGGCAGGTGCTCAAGAATGGACTTCCAGCCCAGCGGGGCCAAAAGCCACCAGCAGCTTGGTCTGGGGAGCGGACACCCATCCCCCCGGGGCCTAACCTTCCACTGCTACCGCCGCTGTTGCCACCGCTGTTGCTGCTTCCGCCGCTGCTGCCACCACCACTGCTGTGGGGAGAGGGTCCCGCCCACCAACGAGACCTAAGCTTCCTGGCCCCAGGTACCATCGACCCCCTCCATTGGAGGAGGGAGGTGGGGCCAATGCTTGGGGGCGGACATTTGGCCCAGTTGGGCCAAAAGCCACCAGTGGCTTGGGGGCATCACAGGCACGCACCTGGATGCTCAGGTGGAGGGGTGTCTTTTACCAATTACATCTGGTACATTGGCTTAGGCCATGTGTTTCAGACTCTGACCTAGCCGCCATCATCCATGCTTTCATCACCTCGAGGCTAGGCTATAGTAATGCACTCTACGTGGGGCTACCTATGGTGATGGCCCGGAAGCTGCAGCTGGTGTAGAATTCAGCGGCCCATCTTTTGGTGGGACTGGGCCGCCGGGAGCACATAACACCAGTGCTCCGTTGTCCGCATTGGCTGCCAGTAGTCTTCCAAGCCCGTTTCAAGGTGTTGGTTTTAACCTATAAAGCCCTAAATGGTCTGGGCCCTGCCTATCTGCAAGACCGCCTCACCCCCCGGGTACTGGACCGGCCCCTGTGGTCATCGGAGGATGCCCTTCTTGTGGTCCCCTGAGTCTTCTGGGGGGGAGCACGCAGGGGAGGGCATTCTCAGTGGCCATACTGAGGCTGTGGAACTCCCTTCTGGTGAGGATGCGTCTGGACCCGGACCTTCCCTCCTTTCATAAAAACTGTAAGACTTAGCTGTTACATCAGGCGTTTGGCAGAGGAGATGGGTAGAGGGTGGGGGAGGTGAGGGATGGGGGGGAGTGAAGTGTTTTTTTAGTTTTATGGTTTTATAATTGTTAATCTATGCTGCTGGGGGCAGGATATTAAATCTTTTAATAAAAATAAATAAATACTTGGAGATTCCTTCTTACCTGCAGGGGCTGCCACTGTCTCAGAACAACAGTCTCCAGCACTGCAGCCAGGCCAAACCCAGCAGAGTCCAGCCCAACCAGGGAGAAATGGTGAATCCTTGGCAGCTTCATTCCTCCCCTCCCGCAAGCCATTGACCCCACCCCCCCAAGCTATCCCCATGGCCCAGTCCCACCTATGGATCCCACTTTCTACAAGTCAATCACTCTCCTATGAGCGAGAAACCATCAACCCCAAGCTAGAACCATGCCTCATTTCCCCTCCCTGAGCTAGTCCTATGTCTCGTTCCCATTCCCCAAGCCAGCAACCTTCCCTGAGCCTAATCCCCATGCCCATTCCCTCCTAAGCCAGAGATAACGCCCCCAAACCAGTACACCACAGAAACCAGACCCAGCAGCTCTTTAGTTAAACCATTAGTAACTACCATTCTTCTTCCTGCTATCTTTGGATTGAGATGTAAATAAATAAAATATATAATAAATAAATAAATCCACCTTATAAAGATGTGCAGCGTCTTTCATCCTTGTAACTCACTCATTCAATTGGAAGTGACCAAAAGCTGGTGCCATTTAATTAAAGGGGACCTAGGCAAAATTAAATGGTTGCCTCGTTCCAATTCCCACTAAACAACTGCATACATCACAGCTTTGCTACTCTCATAAGAGAACAGGGACCGACGCTTTACCAGGTTACTAATTGTTAGGGGTGGGACTCCCGGTGAATTATTGGTTACTGGTTTTATCGGTATTGGATTAATCTGACATCAGATTTATCGGTATCGTTTTTTTAACATTGCCGATATCTCGGATTTTTAACATTGCGGCCATTGTAATAAATGGCATCAATGTTAAAAATCTGAGAGAAACTGGCAATGTTAAAAAAACGATATACTGATACCAACAATTATCGGTATTATTGGATTAATCCGATACCGATAGTGCCACCCCTACTAATTGTGCACCATTTGCCTCCACGAGAAACTGCAAGAGGCAAATACTGCACAGTTTTTGTCACGTGGGAAAGCAAAGCTGTGCGGCTTTGGCGCTAATCATGCAGAGGATACAGAACTTGATTTTCCAACTCTGCATCCTCTGCATGATCAGCGCCAAAGCCATGTGGCTTTGCTTTCCCATGTGATAAAAGCTGTGCAGTATTTACCTCTCGCAGCTTCTTGTGGAGGCAAATGGTGTGCATTTAGTAATGTGGGAAAGTGTCCAGCGTTTGATTTGGGGATTATCTTGCTTATAGAAGTAGTTCATCCAGATCAACTGTGAGGGAGTGGGGTGAAGTTTGCATTGCTGCTCCTTGCATTGAAGCCATCTATCTACTGCCTCCAGGGCAATCTACCTACTGCCTTTCATGAGTGACAAATTCACACATGCAAAAGTTAGGTTAACCAACCTCTTCTTTGACAGCCCTCCATTTGCAGCTCCTACCACTAAAAACAAAAACCGTTTATAGATAGCTTTGTTTTTCTGAACACAGTTTCCCCCTTCTTTCCAAACGTGTAACTGAACAAATAGTTTTTTTAGATATTTCAGTTGAGTTTACTACCTCACTGAATTTTTATTACTATTGTTACAATGTGCCTCAAAGGTTTTCTTTGGAGAAAGAGAATGAAGTTTGATGAGTACCATCAGAGTGTGAGTGTGATCCATCACAAGGGGCAAGAGTCAGCTTGGGAAAATAGATCACAGCTTGTGAAATCTACCCTTTGACCTTCAGGCTTTATTTATTTAATTAATTTATTTATTTGTTTGTTCAGTATTTTTCTACCCTGCACCATCCTACTCACAAAGCAGCTCGGGGCGGCTCACATGACATATTACATAAAATAACAATAAAACAAGTATATAATATACAGTTTACACTAAAATACTAAAATATACGAAAAGGGCAGAACCCCCTACCCTACCTGTCTCTCTCTCCAAAGGCCCCTGCAGAACTAGCTCTACCCACTATTCCTTTTCTGTCTAAGCACAAACAATGGAGTTTTACAAGTGCAAACGGCTTTGCATGAAAATGAGGACTCAGGACCAGGGATGGGCGAATGTGGTTCAGAAGTTTGGAGTTCGGGTCGAACTCGGTCTGTTCGGACGATTGAACCCGAACCTGAATCTGAACCTGAACTGACCGAACCGAACTCTATTCCAAACACCGAAATGACCAAACAGTTCGGTCAGTTCGGATTGCGTTCGGTTGAGTTCGGGTGGCAAAAACATGTCACAGGAAGGCAAAACATGATAGGGAGGAGGAGTCAGCTGAGGAGCAGACTTCCAGGTACCAGGGGTGGAGAGGCTTGGAGTAGCAGCCAGCCTGCCCAATCACCATCCCTTTTCACCTCAGACCACTGGCTTCGCAGTCTGCGAATGGCAACAGGCTAGGCTGCAAGGAGCCAATGGAGCTTGCGGTGAGGCGGGCGCAGCAAGTAACAAAACTCATTGCCCTCCCCCCTGCCAATACCTTCTGAGCTAGTCACTGTTCCTGAACAGCAGACGTTTCAGAAGGCTCCCTCTCCCAGCAGTTTTTGCTCCTTCCTATTCCTAATCCATTGCCATCCTCCTCCTATTTCACCCATCCAACCCATTTACCTCCGTATCAGGGGCGTAGCTACCGTGGCACGGGGGGGGCACATTTGAGCCCGGGCCCTGCTCTGGGGGGCCCCCCGCAAGCCCGCCTGGTGCCACCTGTCCCACTCCCATCTGTGTTTTTTTGTTGTTGTTGTTTTGCCGTAGCTGCGGCTCCACCTGGGCCCCCCCCTCCGCCGCCGCTGCCGCCACTTAGCCCCACCTCCACATGCATGCCGGCCCAACGTCACACCGTCGCACGTTGCGTGCGTGCACTGCGTTCCCCTTCAGCCCACCATGAGGCAGGCTGGCTGGCTGTGAGTGAGGCTCAGCTCAGGCTCAGCGGCAGAGAGTTCTCAGATCTCAGGGTGCCGTGAATAAACGAAGCGGGGACGGGGTGGTGTCGTAGCCGTTGGGTGAGTGAGTGAGCCGCCCGCAGCTAAGATGGTTGGTTCTAAGGATATCGATATCGGAGTGGAGCTGGTGTGGTTGGGGGGGGGCAGTCCCCCTTCTCTTTAAATCTCTCCTGCCTTGCCTTGTGGGAGAACTTGCAGACAGAACCCACATGGCTGCTTCGCAAGGGAAAGTTTTACAGAAAGTTTAGAGCAGGAGAGACATAGTGAGCATTATCCTGTTAAATAAGAGGATTTTCCCTTTGTCCTTCTCTGGCGACACACACCATTCAGGTCTGCCCCGAGGGCATGTTTCCTCATTCCTTCCTCAAATCCCAAGGAGACAAAACCCTTTTGTCCTGCAAATGGTATTAAATCAAACTGAAGGTGACTCAATTCCCATTAAAGAAGTGGTGTGTGGCTGTTCTTTCACTCACCTGCCTTCCTCTTCCAAAAATACCCTTCTGAACTCTACCTGAGCTGTTGAAAGCCCTTGGTCTGCAATTCAGCATTCGGAGGAGGTGGGAGCATTTATGCCACCTACATGTTCTAGTAGAGGAAGATGCAGCCAGCCTCTCTCCAGCCTTATATCTGGGCCGGTCTCAAATCCTCCCCTTGCACCAACACCCTGTGCATTAAATCACATCCACTCTCCTTAAATGCAAGCTCTTTAGTTTTGGCAAGGAACATCATGCAACAAGACCCATTACTTCACAACCATCGAATAAACGTCGCCATAACTAAACTAAATGATGCTTCATTACCCAGCATGGCCCCTGCTCTTTGTGCATCTCCAGGCCCTGACTGCTGGTGCCAACTGTCCCCTAGTTTGTGCCTGTCTGCCTGCCTCGTGCAGTTACAGCAGAGGAAGCCAGATTTTATTCGGTTCTGTACCCCAACACCAGCAAGCCCTGTTCTTGCTGCACAACATCCTTGCAGGAGGTGATGTAATAAGCAGGAGAGGTCACAGCTGGGTCCTGGGTCCTCCACAGTTATAACTCCTAGCTGATGGATTGTGTATATTTAGAAGCTGTCAGCAGGCCCTGCTCCATCCCTTAAGCCCTGCCCCATCCCTTAAGCCCTGCCCACTTTGGGGTTTTGGAATGCGCATGTGCAAAGCACATAGGGGGCCCATAACTGAGACTTGAGCCCGGCCCTTCTCAAATTTAAGGCCCTTCTCAACCTTGCTATGCCCCTGCTTCATATTATCATTTATTTAGATTATATTAGATAGATTTAGGTATTATTTTTTGTTTTTACCACTCCCTGTGCTCCCTGTGTTCAATCTTCCTCCCTCCCTCCCTCCCTCCTCCATTGAATCCTTTTCCTCTCTCTCTATATATTCCATCCCTGATTCCCTTCCCCTGTTTTTTTATTCATTTTGAGTAGCATTAGATTGATTTAGGTTTCATTTCAGTTTTGTACCCCTCTCTGTGTTCTTTGTGTTCCCCCCCATCCCGTAGATAGATAGATAGATAGATAGATAGATAGATAGATAGATAGATAGATATTATATTATATTAGAGATAGTAGAGTTGTAGGAGTTAGCTAAGATATAGTGTTTAGAGATTTTTGTAGTGTTTGTAGGATTAGGCCTTTGTACTTATTAGATAGATAATCCATTTAGTTGATAGAATTTAGAATAGTTATAGTAGTTACATTTAGTGTAGATAGATAGATATATAATATTAGAATAAAAATTTAAATAAATTTTTAAAATTATTTTTTAAAAAAACAATATAAAAACATTATTTTGGAGGGAGAAATAGAGAAGGGAAGGAGGGGCCAGTCTGATGCCTGTAGGGGAGGCAATGGGGTACATGCCAGAGGTGGCAGGGGCCATGCCAGGGGAGTGGCAGCAGCAGCAGCCTGAGCACATCACCATCCCCAAACTCAGCAGACCTGCTTTAGGGCAACAGGCTTCAGTGGCTCAACGTTGCCTCCTGGCAGTGCCCTCCTCCATTGCCATGCAGGGCACTGGAAGGCCTGCAGAACATGAAGCTGTGTCTGTCTCTGCTGGTGGTAGTGCTGGAGCAGGTGCTGGGGCTGCTTGCGATGTTCCTACAAGGCCACCAATATCCCCCACTGTTGAGGTGATCCCCGGCAGTCCAGAGCTGGTGGATCCCACCCCGGCTGCTAGAGGCAGGGCCTGATCCCCGGGCAATGTCAGTAGGGAGAGGAATAGCAGCAGCAGCAGCAGCAGCAGCAGCAGCAGCAGCACTAGCAGCTGTAGAGGGGGGCACAGGGAGAGTGCCAGCAGCATGGAGGGCATGGGCAATCTAGCCTCAGGGTCCCAGTACTCCCGTTCAGGGCCGGCCCCAGGCAGTTGCGACATGTGCAATTGCACATGGCCCTGCGGGAGTTTGGGGCCTCGCTCCTGGAGCCTGGTCTGTTCCGCTGTCAGCTGCACCTGATTCAAATCCATGCCACTGGAGCTGCTAGCTAGCCATCCCCAATCAGCTGAGTTCAGCTCAGCTGTAGCCCCACAGTCAGGGGGTGGGGAGAGAGGAGTAGAGAGAGCAGCAGCAGCACCACCAGCCTCAGGAGGAGGAGGAGGAAGTAAGTGGAGGTGGAGCTGAGGATAGCGGGAAAATGGAGACTTGAGAGGCTAAAGCAGCAGCTGCCACGGGGAGGAGGCAAGCAGGACTCAGGGTCAGAGACCCTGAGCCCCGCTCACCTCCTCCCACGGCAGAGTCCCACCTTGGATGCACCTTCCTGAGCTGGGTTCCCCTGTGCAGTCAGTCCGCACTCCTTGGATTTGCTGAGAGCTGCTGCTTCTGCTACTGCATACCACCCGCTTTGTGCCTGCTCCATTAAGCTGGCAGAGCAAGCTTGCTGATGGTAGAAGCTTCCCCTCCACCAGAGGCACTTTCTCACCGAGCCTCTCTGAATTGCCTTTCCATGACTCGTCACTTGCTTTTGCCTCCTAGGAGCTCTGCACAGCAGCAGCATGATCGGGGAGATAAAGCTGTTTGTTTACAAACAGCTCCTCCCCATGTGGATGATCAGAAGGTTGCTACCTTGTAAAAAAAGTTCTTTGAGATGGCTCTGAACATTCTCACAAATGCCCTTCTCTTACAGGCAGATACCAAGCTCACTAGTTTGAAAAACCATGTGATGGTCTGAGCCCCCGCAGTATATAACAGTTCCTTCTAACACTGAGTGTGCAAGAATAAAATTCTTTGCGGAGTTGGAAGGGTGGGTATTTGTGAGAATGTTCAAAACCATGTCAAAGAGCCTTGTTTAGAAGGTAGCAACCTTCTGTTCTTCTTCGGGTGGCTCCTCCCATTCTCACAAATGGGAGAGTACCAAGCCTAGACAACTGCAAAATTAACATGTTTCATCAGTCAATAAAGTGTCATTTATTTTGACTGAAAGCTTTGTATTGTTCTTTTTAAATTTTATTTTTACAAGTAACAAGAGGTTTTTAAGTGTGAACAGTAGGCATGGGCGAACAGATCGC
>QEPC01013329.1:4000633-4011295 GCA_003113815.1 Sphenodon punctatus | reverse complement strand
GAGGCAGCCCTGACCGCCATGGTGAGGGAGTGGGTCACGCCAGGCGCAGCCTTCACCAAAGGGTGTGTGGTCACGGAAAACGCGGCCAATATACTGAAGGCAGTCCATGACGGGGGCTTCACAAGCATCCCTTGCACCGCACACACCCTCCATCTTGTGGTCAGGGACACTCTGGGCTTGGGAGATAAGGGGATTGGGCCAGACACCCTTAGCTCCCTGGTCGACCGGAGGAGGAAGCTGGCGGGGTTCTTCAAAAGGAGCGTGAAGGGCAGCGAGCTCTTCTGGGAGAAGCAGGTCGAGCAAGGGTCCCAACTCCCCGATGCACCAGCTGGTTCAAGATGTCGTCACCAGGTGGAATTCCATCTTCCTGATGCTCAAATGGCTTCTTGAGCAGAAAGCCGCCTTGCAATTTGCATCAGGTGGAACTGGAAACAGACATAAAGGCACCTACAGGGTACAACAGGGAGGAATGGGAGATCCTTGTTCACACGGTCTTCGTCCTGACACTATTCCTGGCCGTGATGGAGACCGTGAGCAGCTCCACCGCCACCCTCAGCCAGGTGACCCCGCTGGTCCGTAATCCACAGAGGAGCCTGGACGATTGTGAACCTGCGGGCAGGTAGGTGTCCGATGAGGTGCTTGACCTGGTGTGGAAGCTGAAGGCGGGGCTGAGGGCATGCTTTGATGAGCTACTGCGCCGGGAGAAATATGTCCTGGGAACCATGCTGGACCCCAGGATCAAGGGCAGCATGGCACGTGAGACAGTGGTCTATGGCCTCCAGAAGGGTGCGCTGGTACAGAAGGTCTGACAGGCAGAGCGGACTATGCATCAGGACGCCCCTGGGGATGGTGGGAGTGGGAGGAGCGACACCTTCCAGCCATCTGGGTCTATCCCTGCCTCCAGCCCTAGCAGCAGCAGCAGCAGCAGGATGAGCAGCAGCAGCAGGACCCCTATTGCCAGCAGCTCCTCCTGTGTGCAGTCCACTCTGGAGAGCATGGGGCCCAGCACAAAAGGGCAAGCAGCGTGGTTGGGGGCAGTGGGTAGGTGGTGCCCACCCAGAGCTACCAGTGGGAGTATGATAGCACCTCAGTAGCAGTGGAGACCTACCTGGAGGAGGAGCCATGCATTGATCCCAGCAGCGATTCCTTGGTCTACTGGGCCGGCAAGGCCAACATGTGGCTGCCCCTGTCAAAAGTGGCAAAGGGTATCCTGTCCTGCCCACCAACCAGTGTCCCCAGTGAGCGGGTGATCTCTGTGGTGGGGGACATTTGCTCCTCGCACTGCCTGAGACTGAGGGCAAAGTTGGTGGAGCAGTTGTTGTTCCTAAAGGTGATCCTTCTGCTGCTGGGATTCCCCGAGCTGCCCCTGGACAAGGAGTGATGGTGCAGTGGCACACGCCATCCCATGCCAGGGGCAGTCGGGATGGGGTTCCTCCTCCTCCTCAATCTGGCTAGGGCTACTGCTCCTATGCTGCTGAGGTGCTGTCCCTCCCTCCCAATGCCTGACACCCTCCCTGCCTCTCTCTCTCTCCCTCTTTCTCTCTCTCTCTCATACTCGACGGCCTCGGCCGCCTTATCTGACTGACCTCATGACGCAGGGTGGCATTGGGAAACAAACTGTAAGCCTGCGAACCGGCCTATGACTACATGATCTTGGCCCGCCTATGTGACACTGACTGGCTCTCGCTCTCTCGCGCTGCACAGTCTTTGCTAGCCTATCTGAGTGCCCTGCTGCCAATGTCCCAGCCTACCGGCCCTACTGCCTCTCATGCCACGCTGCCTGTCTGCATGCCCAGCTTGCCGCCAAGCTCAAAGCATGCCTAAGTCTGCCTTCCTGCCTCCCATGCCAAGGTGCCTGTCTGCCCACCCAGGTTGCCTAGCTCAAAGTCTGCCCAAGCCCGCCTGCCCTACTGCCTCCATTGCCACACTGTCTGCCTGCCCGCCCGCCCAGGTTGCAAAGCTTGAACTCTGCCTCAGTCTGCCTGACTTCCTCTCATGCCACGCCACCTGACTACCTGCCCCAGCAACCAATGTCTGCTGCTTCTAGTGCCAATGGCCCCCAGGCCTATATGCTGTCTGTGCCAAGGGTTCTGTACCCTGGCAACCCACTGTCTTCTGGTGCCAATAGCCCCAAGGCCAGGCCTATATCCTGTCTGTGCCAAGGTTTCTGTACCCTGGCAACCAATGTCTGCTGCTGCTGCCAATGGCCCCGAGGCCAGGCCTATATGTCATCTGTGCCAAGAGTTCTGTACCCTGGCAACCAATGTTTGCTGCTGCTGCTAGTGCCAATGGCCCCCAGGCCTATATGTTGTCTGTGCCAGACAAGGGATCTGTACAAAAGAAACTCGATGGCTGCTGCTGCTCCCAATCATGCCATGCAGTCTGTCTGCCCACCCAGGCTTCCAAGCTCAAAGCCTGCCTGATTGTCGCTCATGCCACGCTGCAGGCCTGCCCGCCCAGGTTGCCATTGCCAGCTCAAAGCTTGGTGTCAGTCCACCTGCCTGCCTTTCATGCCAAACTGCTGTGACTGCCTGCCTGTCTGCCCACCCAGGTTACCAAGCTCAAATCCTGCCTGAATGCCGCTCATGCTACGCTGCCTGCCTGCCCTGGCAACCTATGTTTGCTGCTGCCAAAGGCCCCCACCCCCAAGGCCTATATGCTGTCTTTGTAAAGGGTTCTGTACCCTGGCAACCAGCAATCCACTGTCAAAAAACTATTAGTCTCTGGGCCTGTCCCCTGGGACTTGGGGGAAAGGCAGAAGGCATTGGGGCGCAGCACAGGACTGAGGGGCGGCAACCCAATCTTCTTCCATCTTGTAGTCGTGGGAGACGGCAAATTCCAGCTCCAGTGTGTGTTCTTGGTTACATTTTAACACAATAATGGGTACAATTGCATCCAGTGTATATTGCTGTTACATTTGTGTCAAGGAAGCACCTTTTTGGTTCAGTTACACAGAGTTATTTACAACACTTCCCCCATGTATACTCTAGCAGTTTGTCAGGAAGGCACGTTTGGTTTGGTTACAATTTAACACAGAGTGGCCCACTTGAATCAAACAGAAGCATCTCCTGGTTCAGTACATTGAAGCAGGGAAATTAATATCTTAGTTTGGCCCAAAATCATGTCAATTTCTTACAGTCATAGGGCAATCCATTCCCTGTTTCAGTTCCCATGTCTTACCTTGCATATGGCGATTCCGTTGGCCATCTCATAAAACCTCCAGACATCCGACCTTCTCCGCCGAATGTCTGAGGGTGTCACTGGTGACCTCCACCTAGGGGTCCTCCTTGGCCTGGCACCAGTGCTGGGGTCGGCATCAAATTCCTCTCTGAAATGGGAACACATTAAGAACACCAAAGTAATATAATGCATTTATGATGATGCCTCTAGTCCTCCCTCCTTCGGGTGCTAGGGATGGCAACGGGAGATGTGACCCTGGCTGGCACATGCAAATCCTGCCCTTCTTGGGGTGCTAGGGGATGCTAGGGAATGGGATGGCAAATGGAGAGAGCCTGGCTGGCACATGCAAATCCTGTCCTTCTTTGGGTGCTAGTAGCGATGTCAACTTGAAGTACCCTTGCTGGCACGTGCAAATTCTGCCCTCCTTAGGGTGCTAGGGAATGATAGTTATTGCAACTAGAAAAGCCCTGGCTGGCACATGCAAATCCTGCCCTCCTTGGGGTGCTAGTAGCGATGGCAACTTGAAGTACCCTTGTTTGTACGTCCAAATCCAGCCCTCCTTGGGGTGCTAGGGAATGCAAGGGATTGCAACTAGAAAGGCCCTGGCTGACACGTGCAAATCCTGCCCTTTTTGGGGGTGCATAGGGAATGGGATGACAACTGCAGAGTGGAGACCCTTGCTAGCCTGGCACATATTTGGGTGGAGGTGCTGCTCGTGCTCATGGCTGACTTGCTGGAAGAGCCCCCCCACAGTACAGTACCCCCTCTCTCTGTGGCAGACATCCACTGCTACACGCTGATGCCCACTGTTTGTGCCTGACTGATGCTCACCACCCATGCACCCACCCGCACGCCAGTGAGCTCACTCTAACAGATAGAGCCTTTCTTGTTCTCAAAGTAAAATTTTTTTTTACAAACCTGGCAGCACCTCCTGTGCTCGCCGCTTGCTCCTCATCTGAGGAGTCAGTCACCACCATTATGGTCTAGGGGCTGGGCCAGCGACCGCTTCCTCCTTCTCCTCCTCCTCCTCCTCCACCAACACCGGCTCTGGGAGCACCAAGTTGACACCAGTTGCAAGCAAGTCTGAGGATGGGTTACCAGGGCTCCCAAATCAAAGTGACAAAAAGGAAGTGACCGAAATAACGAAGTGACTGACACAGTGACTGAAACAAAATTCCCAAAATGGACATTTATTTTGGCAAATGAAGCAGGCACTGAATAGTGATTTTTATTTGCTTCATTGAACCTAATTCAGAGTGTGCAAATTTGTTCTCTAGAATATTCACCATGGCTACTAGTTTCAACTCTACCTTGAAACCATGGGCTGGCTCTTCAGCCTGTGTAAATCAGCATTTTCCCACTGACTTTGATAAAGCAAAGCCTATTAACACCCAATGTAATTCTGGCTTTTTTCTATAAATAAATAAATATCAATTGAATAAATCAAAATGGTATTTTCATATAAAAGACAAATAAATTTTTCATTACAAAAACCACTGAGACAATTAAAAAAAAAAAAGAGTCTAGAAGTTCCTTCCCAGCAAAGAGACTCCTTTTTCATGTTTCTCATTTAAGGTTAGATTGTACAAACCTTACTAATAGTGATCAACTTAGTCACATAAAATGTTTAATCACTGGGGTAAGGTTTGCACAATCTAGCCCATAGTTCAGTGAGTGGCTCTGCGATGGGAAGGGAGTAAGGGATGGATTAGCAGAACTATCATATTTGCTATCATAACTTTGAGTTTTACAAATGCATGCAACAGCTGGAAACAGGGCAAGAGTAGCGATTATCTGAATAGTGAGAATTGCAATTTTGATGCTACACCTGGGTTTAATCAGCTAAGTGCTCCAGATGTAGAAGCCCCATTGATGTTAAGTGTAATTCACTGAAGTCACTAGCTAATACAGCTGTAACTGACAGCTGGAGCTTGTGGAAGAAAATATGCAAAACTAAGATGGCAATCTCCAGAGAACAGCTACCCATGTCTGTTCTCAAGTGATTTTTGTACTTCTCATTTCTTTTTGCCTTGGAAATACTGAATGTCTTGTCAGAACAATTTCTCACACAATCACTAGAAGTGAAACAAATATTTCAAATGAATATGTTATATTGTCCATTGAATAGGTTGAATCGGGGCCATAGTGAGGAAGCCAAACTGCATTTTGCTACAATTCAGTGACAGGAATGAGGTTTTTCAAGGTGATATGGTGGTATTTTTTATTTGGGGAAAATATAGGTGCAGTGAAGGTAAGGGGCAATGGGGCATGTGTGTGGCGTGTGCTCGATTTGTCAGCTCCACCTCTACTTAGCAATCACTAATCGTACAGTAATAGAATGAACAGTCCTCTGAACAATTACCCCTTAGACCAGAACTGGGGAGCTCATTGGATCCAATGGAACAGATGCTTGTCCTGTTCCATTCAGATACCCACATTGAATATTTTGGTTGGTTTGTTCGGTTGTTCAGTTATTCAGTTTACTTGGTTTATTGCACATGCACAACAGCGCTAAATATAGTGTCAATATGAATAACTGGACAACCAAATCAAATAAACAGGAAAATAAGGAATAATCAAATGAACCCAACAAACTGAACAGAACATGTAAATGGATAGCAACTATCCATTTCGGATGCAGATATTATAAGTAGCTGAATAATATACACATTCACAAAAGCTACTGCCTACTTTGGTGTTTATATACATGACGGTGCTATGTGCCGCCGTGCTTTGATCCTGCCTGAGGTGATGGCCTTCACCCAGGGTAGGATCTGGCCCAGCTGCCAAACAGACGTGCTGGCTGCCCGGGCTGAGGAGGGAGAGGGTGGGGCAATGTGTGGACGTATTCCGCATGGCCCATCCTCCTCCCTGATGAGTGGGTGCGGCGGCCTATGAGGACTAAATAATAGGACTAATAGGGCTGAAATGGCAAGCCACTGTGGTAGCTGTTTCCGATGGAAAGAGCTCTTTTGCAATGACCGGTACGGTGTGATAGATACGTTCATTCGGCTACTTTCATTCTGCTGCTTTCACAATTTCTGCCAGCACTTTCCAAAATCCAGAAAGTAGCGGAACAATGTTTCTTCTGACACTTTCTGAGATTATTCCAACACTTTCCAAGATTATTTCTGACTCTTTCTGACAATTCTGATAATTCCACTGTCGCAAAGCAAAGGGCACGAAATTAGTAAAATGCCAGCGGAAAAGCTGCAGAAAGTTGTGAACAATTCCACGATGGTGGAATGAAATATCGGTGTGGGAAAAGCAATTGCCGCTTCAGCCCTAAACAAAATTGGTGGAAATGTTTAAAATTTCAGCTAGTTGAAGAAACTTTGAATTTTAACCCAAAACATGAATTTGATAAGCTTTCCTGAAAGATATTCAAATTTTTTGACAGTTCTAACAAAGGCACATTTTCAACTGAGTTAAAATAAGTTTGGTTCAGAATGATACATTCAGTTTAAAAGAAGGAGAAAAGTTCTAAGAAGTTCTTGTCCAGATTAGCACAACCTGGTCCCAGTTCTTTCTGCCTGTATGCATGTCAAGTTCGGTATACGTTTTTTAAAAGCCATGGTCTAAGCTGGTCTTTCCATGACTCATTGCTCCAATTTACTGTTTAGCCTGATAGACTCTTATTGGTAGAGGTGGGCACCAGGGGTCCATGTAGTTTTCATTTTTTTTGTTTTCATTATTTAAGTCTGTCAGTTTCATTTTCATAAATATCGAATTGTCGTTTTCATTTTTGCTTTCGTTTTCATTTTCCATTGGTTTCAATGGAAAACTAATTTTTGGCTGTAGCTTTTCTGTTTTTCATTATATTTAGCTAAAAACTGTAGGGGGGGGGGGCGGGAGGGGACCTCCAATGGAAGGCATTATGTGTACCAAAATCCAAAAAGATTGGATAAAGGAATCTAATTTTATAAGCAGTTGAATTATATTATTTTGCAAAAATATTATTTTGCACTACCGATTGGTCCTGTAAAGTTAGAAGCATGCAGTAATTGGCCAGTTAATGTGTCTGTCAGTCTTTTGGGTTGCTCCACATTCTACCCCCTACAACCTCTCTGACTGGCACTGCATGTGCTGCTATTTATCTGAATAATGGTCTTCAAGGGGACAACTTCAATTGCTTATAAAATTGTGTCCCTTTATAAAATTGCCCTGTAGTTTGGCAGAGATGATAAGGAAGGTATGTGATACATTCCTGCCAAATTTCTTTTAAATAGGATGGAATATAAAAATGTTCCAGTTGGAAATGTATTTTCAAGTTAATGTCTTATACCATCAGTACCCTTCATCCAATCTTTCTGACAATTGACAGGAGTGTTAAGCTTGTGGAGGGACATAATAGTCACAAGTTTTATGCAAATTGATGGTAGATAAAGAAGGTGTAGCCATGAATGTGTATGGAGTTTTTTTTAAATTATAACATTCAATTGCTTCTAACATCTGTTTCATTTATCAAATTGTTTCAACAACAGGTACACATAATGCCCTCCAATGAAGGTACAGGCATCCCAAATTTCCTCACAATTGAATAAGAAACAAAAATGTTGTCGCTGGAAATATGTTTTTCAGTGTTTTCCCTTTATTTCAAAAACAAAATGTCATTTTCATTTCTATTTTCATTATTATTTTTTGTTGTTTTTGTTCTTATAATAACAACAAAAATGACAATTTTCATTATTGTTATTGTAATAATGAAAATGGCATGCCCACCCCTACTTATTGGACGTTAACTCCACTAGGAGTTGCACTCCCAGTGCTGCAATATAACTATTCTTGTTGGGTGTTAACAAGAGTGATGGTGGCCCACTGAGGCCCACTTTGGCCCACGAGTCACAGGCACATTTTTTGGTGCCCCGCCAAATATGCCAGGCTAAGGTCCTGGAGAACTCTGAGCTACCATCTGCCTGACTGAGTCATAGCGGGCCATTGCAGGCTATAACGTTTGTTATGTCCCTCCATGACCCGGCCCAGATCAGGTCTGCCATGGGGCTGTCATTGGATGCAATAGCTGCCCGTCATGGCAGGGGGTGGGGGGAGCTGGGCACAGTACAGGGGCAGGACCAGGTGGCCGCACATTCATGCGGACCCACTATTTCAAGTATGTAGCTGGAGCCATACTTGATGTTAACCACAACTCGATGGTTTGGACAGTAATTCTGTTTAGAGACAAGAAAAGATGTCTTAGACCCTCTTTTCCCTAATAGATCATCTCTCTGCCATTTTGCACCCATTCTACTGGCACCTGGTCCTGGTCCCAAATCATTTTCAAAATTAATCCATTATTTTATTTATTTTTACAAAAATGAATAATCAGTTACAGTTCAAGAAAATCTTGTTTCTTATCTCTTCCACTATCTTACAGACATGAATAATATATTTTGTCATTCACCATGCAGTTGTAAAGGGATATCTTGAGTCCTAATCTATCTTTGTAACATGGCTTAAATTTTGTTTTTGGACCTCAAAGTTAAAGAATATTTTGGGGGTGTTTTGTGCCACTGCTAGAAAATGAACTTTATTTATTTAATAAACAAAATGTTAGATATATTCTACCTTGTATTAATACTAAGAAAAAGCATGGCGTGAGTTTGGGATGGGTCAGTTATCTTGTGCAACGTAAGAAGTGACCTGTAGTTTTATGCAGAATTTGGAACCAAATCAGTGGTGAAAACTGACAGTGGCCCATATTAGCCAGCATCAGGAGTCACCTGCTATGGTACATGTCATCGGAGAAGCTTGGCGACACAGCGTGGGCTAAGGCTCCCCACTCAGGCTAATGTGCACTATCCTGTCCATTAGGTCCCACCCAGCTCTGCCATGGGGTGTGGTCCATTAGGACCTGAAAGCTGCAGCCAAAAAGCCCAGAGCAGTCAACAGAGTGTCTGCACCTCAATACCCCTTGCCATGAAACAGCCCCAGCATGGTGGCACCTTTAAAGGGAACCAGTAGCAAAGGCAATACTGCATTGGGCATCCCTGGTCTGTACAGTAGTTTGTGCCCAATGCCAGTCCCACAAAAGAGCGAGAGAACATGGAGCAGGAGGACAGACAGGACAGATCAGTAAGTCAGTGCACCCGTGTGTGTATGTGTGTGTGTGTACGGCAGCCATCCCATAGTATGCACAAGTTATATGTGGTGCATCTCTATCACCCTGTTCACAGGCATCTATCAGTACTACTGCCCCGGGCCCAGGGACATCATTGGGGGGAGTGTAGAACTTCACAATGCCAGGAGAAGGCCCCTGAGCCAACTGCTATAACAGTGTCCTGTAGAGTGAGGAGGAGACAAGGGCATTCATCAGCCTCTGGGGAGATGGAAAGGTCCAGTATGACTTCTGCAAATTGCACTGGAATGAATGGGTCTTCCAGTGGCTCAGCACCTGGATGGGAGAGCTTGGCTACCATATGAGCCAGTGCGAGCAGAGGGCCAAGGACTTGACTTGCCACACTGTGGTATAGTGGATAAGGTGTTGGACTTGGACCTGAAAGACCAGGGTATGAATCCTGCTCTAGTCATGAATCCACTGGGTGGCCTTGGGCAAGTCACAGCCTCTCAGCCTCAGTTCCTCATCTGTAAAAAGGGAATGTGTGTGTATCTGTATTTCCCTATGTTCCCCTCACCCTTGTCCATCTTAGATTGTAAGCCCACTGGTCAGGAACCTGTCTCCAAAATCTGTGACTGTAAAGCACTGCAAGTGCATACGCCTAGTAGCAGTAGACAAATAAGTAGTAGTAGTAGTAGACTTGCACAGGGGCTACAGGGAGGTCCAGGATAATAACATGAATTCTGGTTATGAATGTCCAACTATGCAGTACATGGATCTCCTTGAAAAGTTCCTGTACATGGACAGGTCCAACATGGTCATGCGAATCACTGGCAACAGGCTCGTCGAGGGCCATGGTCGAGTGGACACCCCTCCCTGCTGCCAGTCCATGAAGCAACCACTCATTCCGGCAGTGTTCCCCCACCTTCTAAGGAGGCTGGACCCTCAGGGACACAGCCAACCTTTTCTGGCCTTCACCCAAACTCAAACTCCGAGGACTAGGGATGTGCATTCGTTGTAGTTATTATGAATAATTAAAACTAAACAATCATTTTTGTTTTTATTCCTATAACCAAAATGAATGTGCTAATAGCTAAAAAAATTACTAACACAAAAAACATTTGATTTTAATTATTGAAGGCCAGCAGGTGCCTGGCACTGGCTCCAGGCTGTCTGTCTTTGCTGGTAAACAATATTTCAGAAGAGGGTCAGAAGGGAGGGGGAAAGCCCTTGAGTAAGCGGTAGAACAATCTGTCAAAAGTGCATCTGAATTTATTATTATTATTATTATTAACAAACATTTATATAGCACCAGCAGTGTACCTGGTACTTTACAAAGTAATAAAATAGACACGGTCCCTGCCCCTAGGGCTTACAATCTGAGAGACAGGAGCTGGGGGAGAGACTTAGGAAGGGGAACAGAGGGA